>JAANSN010005509.1:0-12294 GCA_036850665.1 Dicranocentrus wangi
AGAGACTTAAATAATCCTTCTGTGGATTCCTAAGCAAGAAGCGACAGCCCATCCGTCGTTTCTACTCCTAAATTACATACATAGGGTGCAAAATGAAGAAATTCTGCACATAATAGATCTTATGCGTCAGCAGGGGTGTTGACGCATAAGAATTTTGTTATGCGTCAACAGGCCAAATACCTGATAGGTGTAATCCTACCCCCATCATCATCATGGGCCAACTACGCGGAATATATACTTACTACGTATATTAGTAAATAGTACTAACAACTCGTTTCTCACTAGCAGTTTTAAATATCGTCCGTGCTGACGGACGGACAGACAAACGTAGAAACACTATAAGACCTATATTTCCTCCAGAATTTGCGACACAACTCGTAAACAAGGGGTCTACTAACTAATCTCGGTATGTACTATCCTCTATCCTCGACTTTTACATTGAGCATCATATATTAGCATGCTGTGTGAGCACATTGTAGGAAGGAGAGCAGCAAAAAACACATTTTTTACCCACATCAGTCGTAGTCGTCTCGTCAGTCAGTACTCATTCATACACCTGCATACTGAAGTGATATCCCAATTGTTATGTATGCAGCTTTTGTCAGAGATTACATTCATAATATATATCTATCCTCGCTCTGTCCTAAAGAAAAACAAGTTTTTGGGGGTACTACATGTTATTGCATTACACTCAAGTAAAAATGATTTTTTAGTATTATTATTCTCTCAAGCTTTTTGTTATTGGTCTTCAATGTTTGTTTAAAAATTCACATTACCCGTTTAAGTTAAAGTTAAAAGTAAAAATTTAAGTACGCACGCAAAAGAGTTGAAAAATATCACGTAGTTTTTCAGTTTGTTACTTTATTGAGTGAATCATTTTCGGGATTATTTCACTAGCTCATATAGGAGCAGGAGCAGCTCACCAAATTCTCACCGAAGTGAAAAAAAATTGTATTTGTTTTTAGCAAAATGCGTACCAAAAAGCCTAAAGCAAGGTGTGAAATATGTGACAAAATATTGTATCCTAGCATGATAGAAGACCACATGCGAAGACACACCAACGAGAGACCTTTCCATTGTGCGGCCTGCGACAAAACTTACCGAACCGCGTATGACCTCAAGCTCCATCATGAGGCAGTGCACGGTGGGGAAAGGCACGACTGCGACCATTGTGACAAGTCCTACTTGGGTAAGCGAGTCCTGCAGCGACACGTCAGAGTCAAACACGGCTCAAACCCAGTCGCCCGGCTGCTGCTCTCTTGTCAAATTTGCGGAAAGGGGTTTATTAGTAGAAACGGCTACAATGCCCATCTTCATGCGCACACCAACGAGCGCCCGTACCCCTGCCTCCGTTGCGGAAAGAGGTTTGCGCAAAGGGCCTACCTGACCGAGCACTCAAGGACCCACACCGGGGAGAAAACGCACACTTGCCAAATATGCAATAAAAAACTGACCAAGCAAGGACTCCGACTACATATCAAAGCGGTTCACAACAACAACGGGGAGAGGAACTTGTTCAAGTGTGAGCTGTGCCACAAGGGCATTGCATCCAAAGAAGGTCTCCTCGTCCACATGTACACTCACACTGGGGGACGGCCCCGCAAATTCCAGTGCGTGTTCTGTGACAAGGGCTACCCCGAGTCCACCCGTCTCCACCAACATTTGTTGAGCCACACCCGCGAGAGACCATTGTTTTGTGGGGTGTGTGGAGCAGAGTATTTGCACCGGAGCAGCATGGATACTCATCTTGGAGCACACGCTCGGGAAAAAGCCTACAGTTGTCAGATTTGCAAAAAGGCTTTTTCAACAAGGATTTCCCTACGGAATCATCAACGAGGACATGGGCGTCGACGAACACCCTATTTTTGCATATTTTGCAATAAATGCCTTTCCTCCAAAGGGGTGGAGCAAAGTCATCTACGTACTCACACTGGCGAGAGGCCATTTCCCTGCTGGATCTGTGGGAAAGAGTTTGCCGGGTCGGGCAACAGGGCGGCCCATCTTGCCATTCATACCGGAGAGCGGTCCTACCGCTGCGACGAGTGTGGAAAGTGTTTTACTCAAGCTGCCGGTCTGGCGGGTCACAAAAAGTCGCACATAACTGGGAAATTGTCGCGTCATCAGTGCGTGTTCTGTGGGGAGATGGTCGTATCGAGCAGCAAGTTGGAATCCCACATTCGAGACCATGTCCAAGAAAAGGTGTACTTTTGCAGCATGGCATCATGTGGGGCGGAGATGAGAACAGGACTTGGCAAGAGGAATCACGAAGTGGCTTGTCGTCGTGACATGCAATAAGTGTCCTTGTTTAAAGGTTGTCCCCCACCGATGACGGAGTACTATGTTACAGCTTAAAAATGAATGTTAAAACTACTGAATCTAATAACTGTTACTTTAAAAATCCGTTTTTAGTGATTTGTCGCGAATGTTGAGCCTTGAGCAATGTTCCCATCCCACTACTATCAACTAAATTCTGTTTTTACTTTATATTTTTTGTATGAATCATGACTCTTCAGGACCAACAATACTTCTAATATTCAAACTATACTATATAACCAATCATATATAAGAGCTATTAGCATAAATCACCAACCAAGTATTTGGATATGATTAGTAAATCATTTACATTTTTGCAAGTGATTAATTTGCCAACAATTAGACAAGTAGGAATAAAATATTTCGAACATAAAATATTCTTTTGTCCCACCTACATGCATTTATTATGTGTAACGGTACAGCTTGAATTTTTCATGTCATTCACACATCATATATTATTACTTATGTAAAAAAAAACATCAAAAATGGGATGGAGCTTTAAAAGAAGAAGCACAAACTGTTTAGAGAATACCGATGGTGGTGATGATTCCCAGCTCCACAAAATCTAACAATCTTCTGCCTCCTCATATCCGCCTAACTCCAACCGATGGTCCCCTTTCACCCAATGTAGTCCGTGTGGCCGGTGGCGACATCCAGGTCGGACATTTTCTCCTCCAGCAGCAGCGTCATCACAACTTGAAGCAACTAAAAAATAATTATAGTCCATAATAATTCAAAATGTCAAGAATGGGAACTGCAACTGGTAGAATATTATACTTTGTCCCATAAAGCCATAATATTATCCGTTTTACCTCCGTGTCCACAAAAAATTGGAGACTTTTGAGTTGCGGAAGGAGGAGGAATCCGAGGAGCACCGCGTGCTCTGAATAATAAGAGTTTCGAATCCTCGTGTTCAACCACAGATGATCCAGAGGAATCCATCATATCCAGAGTGTCTTTCCACTGGGTACACATCACCACCGCAAAAGTCCCCTTGTTCAAAGGCACACTCCGTCGAACCATATTATGGGGCGTCCACTTTGTCACTGGAAAAAACTGTCACGGCAATCACGAAGTCAGTCTTGAGCTCCGTTAGTTTCTCCATCCGTAACTCTTCATTCAGTGTATGAGCTCACCGTCGCCGTCATCTGCCGATGGAAGTAGAACGACAGGCTGGAACACGGCCATTCCTGCCAGCGATACAATCTGGCGTCACATGAAGCGTTTCCACAGGACTGGAGTGTATTGGAGAAAAATTAGATTCGGGGCCACTATACTGATCCAACAAGTCGCAAGTCCTCCAGACGCTCATAAACAACGCCACACAAAACGTCATCGTATAGCGAATGCTCCGAAAAATGTTAAGAGTACTGGAGCAGTGGAGTTTCCGCTGGGTTGACGCATGGTCAGGCTGGAAGGGCGTAAGGGCCAGGCACGACAGACGAGCCGAAACTGGGAAATGTCTTTGACACTGAATCCACCATCATCATCATCACCACCCTTTTCACAAAGTTAATCACAAAGAATCTATCGGACGGAATGACATGGGATGGAAATCAATCAAATATAAATCAAGATTACCTATTTTGTAAAATTCCAGTCATCATCCTAATTTCATCCTAATTTTTGTGAAACATCAATCAAGTAATAAAAAAATTTCCTAAAACATGATACTAAATTAATTATTAGTTAATTGAATCTGAATCTACAGTTTCTTACTTACCAATGGATTGAGCGTTGGATTTTCAGATGCACCACCACTACCACCACCACCACTCATCCTTTCTCACTTTCCTCCAAACTAATTAAAAACAAAAAATAACGCAAATAAAAAAAATTCGATTAATTTTTTGCACCACACTTAATCCTGTAATAATAATAATAATTTGATTGAACATATTGATTGATTTGTAGTCAAAGGTAATTTTAATAAAACTGCATTAAATGTCATGAGAAGTGGAACCTAGTTTATTTATAGAATAGAATCGAATAGAATATGGACTTTATTCACGTGTTCATATATTTCTTTTTATAAATGCATTTATGCGCATAGTAATAATATATAATAGCGTTGTTATCTATAATATGAAGCTATAATAAGCTGTCATATCTTTTGATTCAATTCATGCTTCAACCTGCTCCAGTGGTCCAAATTGATCGGATTTATTATTATTATTATTAATACATACAACAACAAGTGATTCCCCTTTGTTTTTCGGTATCCACTCACGCTCATTGAAATGCAAACGCACGAAACAAACTCTTTTATTGTATCTTCTGATTATTTTTTGACATTTCCCTTGACTATTTTATTTATGTTTTTCTGGGCCGTTGAACGGGAATTAGGTCACAGAATTTTGGTATAAAATAATCCAAAAACTTTGCAAAATCATCCAACATAAATCATTAGTTTAACTTTGCTATAAAACCCCTCATCCTCATTCTCAACATCTTAATCATCCAGTGCTGCAAGCAAGCAATAGGGTAAAAAATGAACTACTTTTCAGGTCTTCTCCTCCTCCTAGTCGCCTCAGTCCCCTTCTTGTTGGCGACTAGTCCTCCCGAATATGAGTGTCAAGGGGAAGGGGCCCATATTCGTCAATCTGACGACGATGGAGGGATTGACCCACGAAGCTCACTTGGGCGAGTCCATGGGGTTCGCCCATGTGGTAAGTGACCGCCGCAGAAGCAAAATGAGTTGGGATTTTGGGATATATTGAATCTTGAATCATTTAAATTTTAACGTGCAAGGTATCCTCATCAAGTATTCACTTTAACATTTTGTCCAGGTGGACCGGGCCGAGTCACCGAGTGGCGTTTCGAGGACTGCTACAGCGACTCCATTTGCCGGGTCCCAGTCGAGCAAGTGAGATCCTCGGAGCAGGACTTTATCCCCAGCAGGAATATCGACCAGTTGGGTCTCCGCATCAGAATGTTTGACAACGGGACGGCGAGGACCATTTACGAGAAGGCGCTGGACAACTCTGGCGTCCAGGCTGGGGCCCTGTACACCTCCAACTCGGGCCTACTAGTCGGAAGGAAGTACAAAGGGAGGAGGGTCACATTCCAGTATAGTCTGTATCGCGTCTCTGACGCCTCCGTTGAGACTTGTGTTGAGGCCGACTTTGAAATTGTGTAGCAAAGCAACAATGTGAAATTAATTACGAGCAAAGATAATTAAAATAAATGCGTCAGTAAATTAAGAAATTCTGATGAAAATCCACTAAATTTTCTGTAAAAATTTATTTCGTAATGAATGCGTCATCAAATTCCTTGTCAATGTGGGCCCTCAGCCGGGACAGCTGCTCCCTGCTAAAGCGACTCCCTCTCGCTGACGCCGCAACTCGAAAGTGACCCTTGTAGCTGAATACATAAAAGGCTATCCCAATGGGGAAGTAGCGGGAAATGGTGCCGCCCAGGGTAAAGTCTTCACATGGGTTATTGTTGCCTCCCACACAAAATCCCTCCTCCTCCCCGGCGTTGTTAGTGACATAGGAGGGATACGCTGCAAACACAGACTGGAGGATCGGGAAAATGGTCACTGGCGAGCAAGTCGAGAAAATTGAGAGCAGGATTTCCAGGGACCTCAAGTGATTTCCCGACTTCCAGCTTTGGAGTTCTTCATGACACCGACGGAGTCGGACTTTCTTGTCGGTCTCCACAAATGGAATGATTGGAAACCCGTTGTACCTGGATGGACCGCCCAGAAAAAAAAAACAAAAAAATAGCATTTTTTTACGAAAAATATTAAAATCGACTTTTGCATACTTACGCATGATTTCCCAAAGTTGGAGGGTGATCCGGCTTTGGAAGTGGGTACAGCATTGACACGTCCGTATCCCACCCTGGAACCCCCTCATTAAATTTTTGCAGAGCTCCCGTGACCCCCGACAAAATGAGGGCTGAAGGGATCACGCCAGCCTCCCTGGCTCCTGTTTTGATCTTCGACAGTGGGATTTTAGAACTGAACTCAATCAGCGTATCCGAGTTGTCCGTCATGGAGTGGGGATTCCACATTGGATGCGCCCTTGCCTTCAGGTGATAACCATACGCGAGCACAGCTAGTTTGATGAGATGGAAGGGAAGGAGGAAAATAAAGGAGAGTTTCTCTATGAGACTCCTCCTCCTTTCCGGTTGGGCCTGCGCAGTTTTGAGCTTTTTGCCCCCGAGACACTCGACGACCAGTTTTAAAACGGACTTCCCGTCGACCATGCAATGATGGATTCTCATTGCCAAAAATGTCTTATTTTCTTCAGCTCCTCCACAGAAGTAAAACTAGCTCCCAGGGACTCCTTTCTTGGGGAAATTCTCGATTAAACAAACTCTCGTGAATTTTGGCCACCGCCGAAGAATCTGAATCCCCTGCCCCTGGCGTGTTGGTTGAAGCTTTTTCATAAACGTGGTTTTCAATCCTAAAGTCAGGGTCACTCTTCCAAAATTTGTAGCCCTTGAAGGTGACGGGGTACTGGGTCAGCTCCGGATAGCGAACTCCTCCACCTCCTCCTCCGGAGGACACCATCTCAGCTTTAATGACGTTCCGCTCAAAAATCTCCCTCAAGCTCTGAAGGCTCAAAGGGTCCCTCAGTTGCAGAACCACACTGAGCGAGCAGTTGACAGGGTCGGAGAATAAATCATCACACAAAAAGGTACTCACGGGGTCCAATTGCTTCCCAAACTCCTTTCGGAACTGTCTCACGTAGCACAGCACTGCCAACTGGTAAATGATGCACGGGAGCCAGAGGAGCATTTGGGCAATGGTGCAGAGACCGATTGTCACGAGTGTCCCGAGGTTTGGGGATTCGTCGTCTGTTTTTTTGAACAATCCCTTCAATCCCATGTTGAATAATATATTATATTATAATATTTACTCACTTTATTTATATATTTGGTTGAGCTCTCTGGAGGTGATCCCTCACCACCTCACCTCTGATGAATGAATATTGTTGTGGCAAACTAGCCAATTTTGGATTTTATTTTTCTTGCGCAGGTGGTGCCGTGGTGGTGTGGTGGAGAAGGTGTAAGCTTGGGTTCAGTCAACAGAGGAATGAACTGCAGAATCAACACGTTGTTGTGAACTGCTGGTACTCTTCTACTCGCTAATGATTTGCATAGGTAATTTCTTTATTAATGCGTACAATACCTAAAGGGGATTCAGAGTAAGAGCTATCTATATGGTGACTGGTTTTTCCACTTTTTTTTTGTTCTGCATTTTTTTTCCTTGTTAGTGATGCACAAGTAAAGAGGTTCACTCACACAACAAGTGTGCTAGTGCATGTCCTTGACTGAACAGACACAACAGCAGAAATCCGTTTTACTTGAGCAGTAGTAGCAGCAAGTCTGTAGTGGTATGATATAGGTTGTATGAAATGTAACAGGTTTTTCTTTGTTTCTTGTTGTGTGTAGTCTTGCTTTACCTTTTGGGTTCGCTCCGGTTCGGATTTCGGATGTGAATGAAGTATCTTCCAGATCTTAAATACATATTATGCGACCTGATTGCAAATCCCATGAAGATAACTCCAGAGATTTCAAATGAACATGGACGATGGGATGTGTTCAACTCGGAGAATGCCGGAGATTCCCCAATCTGAAGCGGGTTCAAAATATTATGACTCTTCCCTTTTTTTGAACTGATGAGGTCATTCCTGAAGACTTGTTGGATTCACACGAGCAACTTTTCAGTGCCAGCACTTTTTATTAATTCAATGAGGCGTTATTATAACAAATAGGAAAACAGCAGCGATAATAAAAGTTGATGCTAATAAAATGATATAATAATTAGTTGAAAAAAGCTGATTCCACGGCTGCCACCTATTTCTGCTCAGTTGTCTCTCAACATCTTGTATTTCCTTGGACAGTGACTGACTCGGCAAGACTTCCCACGCGAAACGATCCTGAGTAAAAAATCCCTTCCTTGGAATTCTCTTCAGCAGCTCCAACGCCTCCGCATAGTGGCCAAGGCCTTTCAATGCGTGGGCCCGCATCACGCTCACAATCTGCACGTAATATTCATTTTCTGCCATTCCAAGTCTCGAGCTCATCTCTTCCGCCAGCCGGAAGAGACCTTCCTCAAGCCCCTTTCTCCCACTCTGCTGAACCAGGGCGAGACCAAACTTTGCCTCAAAACCCAGTTCGGAATCCTCTCCGTAGCAGCAGCAGCAGCGGTGTCGTCGTCGTCGGCAGCCGGAGAGGAGCTCCTCGTAAAGCTGAGTACTAGTCTCAAGGTCGCCACTCCGTCGCACCGCATCCGCCATCCGGACCAGGGACTGTCCAGGCGGCGGTGGGCTCTCTTGGGGGTAGTGCGGCGGCGGAGACAGCCAAGGGTGAAAGAGAGGAGTCCAATGGCAGGCCTGTGATATCCGTTGACGCTCAAAGCAACTCCGAATCTTTCAATTAGTTCCACGAAAGCAAGGCCGTAGACTTTATCATTTTTGAGCAGCCACCTTGCCACGCTAGCGTTTATTATGAGCCGGGGCAAAGCCTTTGAAAAAACTAGCAAAGTTAGCGACTCTGGAAGAAGGCAGAGTGGGAGGAAAGTTATTAGAACTAGCGGAATTAACACAAAGTTAGCCACCACTCTATTTTGCACGCTAGGTCGAAAGTCCGTGAGTAGAAACTCCGCAAACTTGCTCAGTGCCTGTCTCAAGCAGCCCATTTGCAAACGATTCCAGACGAGCACACACCGACAAGCCTTGGCTTCAAACCCTGCTGACAGCATTTCAAGATTATCATGGACGACGGTTTTGGATCGCAAGAGCCGGACAAGTATACCAAGACCGTGATGTACACCGAAATAGTTGGTTGGTAATAATTGGTGGCTTGCTGGTGGTCTGGTCACCAAAGTTTGTTGGAGGAACATGTTTAGTTTTTGTCGTTCTTCTCGGTTCCAATTTCTCCTACCAAGTTCCTCTACCAGCTTGCCACCCATCAGCTTCCAGAGAATTTCCCCTTGCCTCAGCTCCTTCAAGCCTTTTCCACCTTTGAGACTGGGGGGCGGCGACGGGGAGCCGGTCAGAAGAGAGCCCGCAAGTGGGGTCCTCCCTTTCAGAAACCACCCCGACATTAGCTTGAATACTATCATGTTCCTAGTGTCGGCCGCCAAGGTGGGATACCCGCAAGCAAGGAACCACATGCTGATCAAGTGGTCTATCGGGTATTTCTCGGAGCGGACTGCAACATCCAGGAGATCCCTCAGAAACCGCTCCTCTTCTGCCCCGCTAGCCCCCCGCCGTCGAACATTCAATCTCGTCACTTGTTGAACGAGCCTGTGAACCTTCCAGCAGTTCTCGGAGGAGGTGTCGGCGGCGGCGGCGGCGGCGGGGGAAAGACTAATTAGAGCGTATCTCCTCAACAGTTTTAGCCCTTCGGGGATGGCATCCTCCAGGGTTGGGAAATGGGGAGCCAACGAGCCGATCGTGATGTTGTCCGGGTGAAGATACGCCATCACTTTCAACATCCTCTCTGCCGTCCGCCCTCCTCCCTTCGTCCCGCGGACTTTGTCAACGCTCACCTGCCACACGGTGAGGAGGGTGTGGTTGTAATCATTGCATTCCAGGGTGCACCCCTCAGCGTCGAAGAAAGAGAATACTTGCTCCGTCCTTTTGTCGTAGTCAGCCAGATATTCGGCTACTCCGTAAGTTGGCACACTTTCTCGCTGTTCTTTAATAAAGGCGGCGGCCTGGTGAATGGCGAGAGGGAAGAATTGCAGCCGCCCCACAAGCCAGTGCCTATCCGCAGATGAAACACTACTCCCGTCAAGGATGTTGCTCACCAGCTGCGAAGCCTCGGAGGGAGGGAGAACCCCCAACGGCATCACGGGAGAGAACATCTTGTCCCAAACGGACTCTCGGGAGGTGAGCAAAAAGTGGAGGTGGTCCCAGTCCTCCGTCAGCCCGGTCCCTAGCGGGAGAAACTTGTGGTGAAGGTGCGCTCCTTTTTCCACGTTGTCGAAAACAAAGAGGACCTTGCTCCATTTGAAATGAGAGTACACGTCAGCCACAAGCTGGTCGCTAATGTTTTCCTCCTCCTCTCCTTTTGAATTTATCGGCCGTAATTTCAGCTTGACCGTGGCCAACTCAAGAAAGTCCCGAGTGAGGCTCTCCTCCGAGTCGGCATTCAGCCAAATCACATTCCCGTTGTAGCTCGTCTTGGAGTGAAGCTGGGCATATCTTCGACACAGCTGGGACTTGCCCACGCCCCCCATCCCCGTCACGGTTACAATCCGCCTGGCATTGACGGACTGCGAATTGTCGCGTGTCAGAATGTCATGTAGGGTTTGTAGCTCGACTGTTCTCCCCGTGAAGGTGGGGAGGGGTGCCCTGATGTTAAATGTGATTCCTACCAGCTTTCCCCACCCGGACGACGGCGGCCGTTCACCACTACCTCCTCCACTACTTTGATCCCCACTACTACTACCATGCTGTAAAATGTGTAGTGCTCCATCCTGCCATGTTTCCTTCAGAGCCTCCAGCAACACCTCATAGCCTCTAGGCGCTTTGATGATAATGTTGTACATCCTGCTGATTTTCCCCCTTTCAGTGGGCTCGGAGTCCTGTTACATAGGTAAAGTTTATAGCCATCAATGGATATTTTTGTGTGCAGTTTTTCCTTAGATTTGGCAGTTTAGTTACAAAAACTCACGATTTTGTCAACATCCTCTGCGTGGAGAATCCTAGCTTGCTGAAAACACGCCAAGAATCTGGGGCTCCATCTTGTATTCTCCAGGAGATCGGGAAGGTTGTCGATGATCCGCTGGGCTTCAACTGGGTGCATACTATTTAATTATGTGGGGATATGGATGCAAAGCATAACTTTTGTATTATGATTATATGAGTGGACAATTTATCGAGTTAACTTTTCAACACAAAATCCCGGAAAATGACATGAAATGTGTTGAGCCCGTCGTGAGCCATTATTATAATATATTACTCATTCCGCAATGATTGTGTCGTATGACTGACGATGAGATGATGACTGCCCTGAATGAAGGATATAAAAATACGTGTCCAATCTAAAGGATTTTTTGTGATGATGACGGCGAGTGTTTAAAATGTTGCAAATTTCATCGTAGCAAAGCAAACGTTGATGAGCAGGGTGTACAAATATACTGGCTCTGATCCTCTCCATATTATATTTCGCTTTTCAACTGACAGAAATATAGGGTGGCGAAAGGGTGGACCTAGAACGATTCCACCCCCCCCCTAATCATCCCTATTATTGTATCAGCCTCACCATACGCATCTATGCGCAATGCGCAACACCCCCCGTCCTATCGACCTTGATATGTCCCATACCAAAATAATTAAATTGTTTTCCAAAACTAAGCGTGACAGACGGACGGACATGGCAAGATCATAAGCTCGCCGTTCCTGCTTTGCAGCAAGCTAATAGTCCCCTTCCACTCCGTTCCATACACAAATACACATGCAACATTAAATTGGCTTTGCCTTGCATGATGAATGATAGGGATATTAGTAAATTGGCGAGCTGGATACCCAGCGTCAAGAGCCTGGGATGATGATGATGAGTCTGCAGCTGCTGCTGCTGAATAAAAGTGAACCTTGTCATGTCATGTTTTTTTATTTTCCTATGATGATGATAAAAAATGTATGAGTATCTCCATTTACTACTGCTATTCCCATTGCATTGAAAACACTGCACATTTCCCTTTAGCAACAGTGTTGGACATCTCACGCGATTCCTTCCTGCCTGTTGGGATGGTGGTGGGGCGCACCTGTGTGAATCGATGTATGCATAAGTGAATGATGCTCATATGATGCCCCATATTATTATTATTGTCATGCATTTACCATACTCTTACTTACGGACTGGTGGGAACCCCAGAGCAACCCAATTGCCCCCTTCAGCAGCTGCACCCCATTTGCACCCCAGAGCAGCAGCATCTCAATTGCACCCCAGAGCATCCCAATTGTAGCATCCCAATTGCACCCCAGAGCACCCCAATTACAGCATCCCAATTGCACC
>JAANSN010005510.1:0-12293 GCA_036850665.1 Dicranocentrus wangi
AAAACTGTGGAGACAGACCATCAATATGGATTTACACACATCTTTCTACCATGTACGTGCACGGCGTTGATAGGTACGCACACAGTCATCACACCAAACTTCCCCTGCCAGAATGACCAAGGAGATGATGTCATAGTCACACATACCATTGCAGCACAATGGTCAACAAGAACACGAGGATTACAGACTTGCTGCAGACGACGGGAGTGACCTCGATTTCGAATGTTTAAACCAGGACAGTGACGACGATGAAGACCAACCCGGCTACACTCCTGCATCACCACTCCAATAAGGACCCGGACAATGGACAGATAAGATGATAAAAAATATATTCATTACACAAAAAAAGACAAAAAATATTATATTTTATAAGTTCGGAAGGCTCGCCTTCTCCATTTGTTTCAATTATTATTACTTGCATGGATTGTATGAAAGTCGTAGGCTAGTAGACGGAGACGTCATGCTCATTGTGAGGGGGACGGGAATACCTTATAACCATACTTATATTATTACTCCAATCTTATGAATACTCCCAATGCGTAGTATAATAGATATAATAGTTGACAAGTATTTTTTCTAATTCAATTTCCAATTTCAATTAATCAGTTCAGTTATTTGCCATTGTCTAGTAACTCTACATTTTATCATTATTATTAATACTATCAATATTACTATTCAGTACTACTTATTATTCCCAAATATTATTGCCTCGGCCCGCGCATGCAAAGATGTACATTATAGTGAAAGCCGCAACGGGACGTTGCTTTTCTCGAAGGAGGGACCGTCATGATAGGCTACTATCATGATGCAATGTAGGAAGCAAAGGTGCATGCGCGAGGCAAGGTCTAGGTTAGACGCATGCTAAATATACATATTATTGCGTATTATGAGTTGATGAACGAAGGATGATGCAAATAAACTATCAGTCTTGCTCCAACCATCTAAACTACTAAGTCCACTCCTCACTTATTACAACGAGCGTAAATAAATAACCATAAATAGATAGCAAAGGCTACATCTTAACTCTGGCAACACTATCAACAACAAACACATGATTGCCTCAGTGGCCATTTTGGGATGGCAAGACTTGACAAGTCCCACTTGCTATTTCTGTTGTATTTGCAGTTTGCAAGCTACTGAGAAATGTATGGTATAGAATGGAGAATGCAATGACTAAAATATCCAAAAATATACGTAGCATTGACTGAAGCTGGCAAAGAGGCGATATGGTTAATACAGCTGTACAAAAAACTACAGTTGAAAGTGGATGGAGCTGTGACGTTGTACACAGACAGCCAAACTGCAATTAAGCTTGCACGAAATCCAGAATTCCATCCAAAGACGAAACATATACATGTAAAGGAACACTATATACGTCACCTTGTAAGCACAAAGATTATAGAGTTACATCATGTACCTGATTAAAAGCAGCAGCCGGCAGATTTGTGCAGAACCAAATCTGTGCAGAGACACAAGTTTCAAGAGAAGAGAACAAGATCGTCAAGCAACAAAATCGTAAAGATCGAAAAAGAGAGTTGAATGAGCAATTTGTGAGAAGCAGTGGAAAAGCATCTCTCAGCAAGAAAGCCTTAATGTCTTTTCTGATAGTATGTGTAGTAAGTATGATGTCATTTTGCACGGCAGAAAAACACACCGACGGAAATGCAGGTGTGTGGAGGAAAGACGCGGATCCTATTTCAGTTGGATTCAATTTTAATAAATTGAGTCTTAACTTTGTATCACCGTGTGAATTCCTGCCTATCACGGGAGTGGATGATAACATTGTAAAAATGTATCAATCAGAATGAACTCAGAAGTATTTGGAACTATTTACCAATGAATTGCTGAAAATATGCCCTTTGCAGAAAGATGTGCCTAAAAGTACACACCACGCAAGGCATAAAAGAGCATTCCCATTTGTAGCAGTTGCAGCTGGTGCAGGAGCAGCTCTCACCGTACCAGCACTTGCACTGGGAGGATGGTCTCTATATAAATCATACCAAACAGAGGCGACTCAAGAGGAACAAGAGCAAGAAATTGAGAAACTTGAGCAGCAGTTGTTTACTACGCGTAATCGTACAGATATGCTGAAAAGAGAGATTGACGAAATGGCGAGAGCAATAGACGCCATTACCAAGGACATGTATTTCTACAAAGAACAGTCAGTGAAACTGAGCTACGCTATATCATATCTGACAGGCAGACTGTTAGAAGGACGAAATGTCCTGAAGGAAACTGGAAAAAACTGGAAGAGCAAAGAACTGGGTATACAATTCTTTGACTACTTGAACTATACACAGCCACGTGGAGAAGAATGTCCAACCAAATATGGAATCTTCCATGGATGCAAAATGATGAGCACAATGAACAGAATATACTTAGAATATTCGGTTCCCATCATAGATTACGATGTTGTACTTGTGCAGGCTGATCCTTTCATGCAAAAGGGAAAACGTAACATGTGAGTATAACTATGTGGGACCAAAGTACGCAGTAGTTTCCGCAAAGGAAGACTGTGTGTGCATGTTGAGAAAACTCCTGTTGGAAAGCTGTCTATGTCGCCCTCGCAGTCCCGCAAGCCTTTTTTGTCACTAAATGACAAAACAAAATACTTCAAGGAGGGAAAATGCAGTCGGGATACAGATATTGATGATGATATTTTTGTGCAAGTAAAAATGTACAATAATATGTACCATATTTACTGTCCTGGACATATATATCAGCTAGGAAGAAGGAATGTATCCTGCCCAAACAAGGTGTTTACTTTGCCGCTTACCGCGACGTTTACAGTAAATAATATGGAGTATAGAGGCTCTATACTCAATATTGTATATCAACAGCAAGTTGATCCTATGCTGCTTGAAACTCTAAAGTGGCATCTAGATTCTCATGTAAAATGGGATGACCTCGAAAGAAAACTCGATAAGGAGTGGATCACAAACGAAGAAAACATTTCTGAAGGATTACAGAGTTTTAACAACTCTAGTGATGTACATATTTCCACTTGGATGCTCGGGTTTATGACCTTACTATTACTATGCATTGCTACTGTAATAGTAGTAATTGTATATGTAAAAAAGAACAGAAGATCTGTTGATCCAGTTCGGCGCCAGGATGACGGAGAAGCAACGCCACCAGCACCTCAGCATCATGATCACGTCAACATTGAGACGTGAAGGAGGGTGTTGCATATAATGTTACATATAAGTATGTAAATAAGCTATTTATATTATATATGTATATTGTCATAATATGTTATTATTATTGCATGCGTGAAAAAGCAATGTGAGCTTTTTTGCAGAGGAATCTAGAACGGAGATGAACTCCGAGTTTAAGAATGTAAGTGCGTAAGCACATTTACCAATATTGTAAATTAGGCAGCTAATTTTGTCGGGTATATATACCCATAGTAAATGAGAGCAACACTCTCGCAAAAAGTAATTACTCGTCAATCCAAGCTTTACTTTTAACACGTTACCGCTGCAAAAAATGCAACAACATTCGACCAATGCCTAGATCGACAGATATAGTAGGGTTCGACGCAAAACGTTGGAAAACCTTACCAACAGTTTTAGAATATGCAAATTATATATATATTATGAATCAATGCTATCATAAATTCCAAGGGATATACATGTATAATAAAACCAGAAACCTTCCACTCAACCATCCCAATGCTGCAGAACTTTCCTACTAAAACTGACCCATTCAATCCAATAATCCATCCAAGTCATCCTACATTTTCATCCACACAATGGCAACACTATCAAAAACAAACACATGATTGCCTCAGTGGCCATCTTGGCTTGGCAAGAATTGGCAAGTCCCACTTGCTATTTCGGTTGTATTTGCAGTTTGCAAGCTACTGAGAAATGTATGGCATAGAATGGAGAATGCAATGACTAAAATATCCAAAAACGACCAATACATTCGCATCGATGTACTATGGACGTCCATAAGCCCAAACCTTACCGGTGCAAAAAATGCAATAAAATTCGACCAATGCCTAGATCGACAGATGTGACAAGGTTCAACGCAAAACGTTGGAATACCTTACCAACGTTTTAGAATATGAAAACTATATATATTTTAAGAATCAATGCTATCATAAATTCCAAGGGATATACGTGAATAATAAAACCAGAAACGTTCCACTCAACCATCGCAATGCTGCAGAATTTTCCTACTAGAACTGACCCATTCAATCCAATTATCCATCCAAGTCATCCGACTTTTCATCCACAAACTGGCAACACTATCAACAACAAACACATGATTGCTTCAGTGGCCATCTTAGCTTGGCAAGACTTAAATAAATAAATAAATGCACGAATCAATAAACAACTCTTGTATCAACAAAATAAAAAAAAATAAATAACACCCGTATGTTAATCAATACACTTACCAATAAATAATCCATGAACCTGTACGCGATACAAATTACGTTTTAGTTTGAATAATTTTTTGGCTGACTACCCACTCACTCATGTTACACTATTTATGTTTGCGGTTATTAAACTTTTCTGAATCAATGAACGAGGACGTTCATTGGCATAGCGAAGGGGATGTCATATTGTGGTATCGCGTCACAATACAATATCATAACGCTGTGACAACGTATAAACAAAGATGATTAGGTCAGGAAAGTTGTAGTTACACAAGATCTGACTCAATGCCAATGCCAACGTTATGCACTCGAAAAGGTGCATTTCTTTGCATTTTATCTTTGCACAAAGTGCAAGGTTGCATGGTCATCAACGTGCAACTTTCGTGGGATACAACTAGGTCAGTGAGTCAGTGGGTAACTCAGTTAATGAAACGTAACTAAAAATTGCTTGGTTAAGTAGGTTCCCACGCCGGGGCCCATTTATGTAAGCATTAAATTACTTATGTAAGTATACTTAAATTACGAAAGTTATGTAAAGTCCAGTTCTTTGTCGATCTAAACGTTTTGTAAATTATAAATATGAGAGGAAAATTTGAATAAAGACCTTCTGTGTGTCTTGACTTTAAACAGGAAACTTGTGCTTTCTCGTAGCTTATTTCTATCCACCAAAATCATAACACATCCTTCAAACCAACCAAGAGAATATCACAACATTACAATATGGATAATTTGATGGATGTAGGTATCTATTAATGCCGAATAATTTGTTTGTTAAATAAACTTGGTTAGGATCATTATGGAGTTTACATTTTACCATAATATGAGCCAAATGTATAGGGATCAATACTTTTTTCCGTTATCGGCAGGAAGGTTAAAATTATCCACCTAAACTGACAATACGGATATAGCAAGCAACATCAGAAGAACAGTTTTAAACGCCATATCCGAAGCCGGGATTCAAAGAATGACAAACGTCAACAGCAACCCAGTTCATCCTGCGTTGCCAAAATCGAAAAATCATCCTCCAATGCCTGAACCCATCTACACACAATCGTACCCAAATCACCCGGTTTTCATGCATTAAAATCATCATCAGAATGATATCACCAATAATAACAATGATAACTTGAGTGTATCTTCCGTGATCCTGGCAGTAGCTGCAACATGTGTGGAAATTCTATTATCATTTTTACAGTGATCGCATTGTGTAAAATAATGCAAAAGGTGGCAACTAAGCCAGACTCATGTTATACATGTAACAGTGAAAAATTATTATAAACTACACTACAACTTTTAATCTTGCTAAGTATATGCAATTAGGCCTATGAGTGATGTTCTCAAATTTAATGCCAAAATCATGCGATATTAATATAACAATGAACAAGAATTTTCATTCTGAAGTGGATATGTAAAGTACTTAAATTCGACAGAATGGATAATTTACTAAAGCTACAAATAATAATTTAATTTAATATAATATATAATACCATACACACATACCGTAAACCAAACCAAGATTCATCGAAACAAGTGAAATGTAATGAAAAAGAAAAATGTTTGTATCTTCAATGGGCAACGTCCATAAAGGAGGAAGAATAAATCTATCTATCTATCTACTTTGTTCCCGTTATCAACAGGAAGGGTAAAATTATTGACCCAACCTCACAATACGGATATAGCAAGCAACATCATAAGAACAGTTTAAAACGCCATATCCGGTCATTAAATTCGGTTACGTCGGTTTACTAATCTGCAAGGTATTAATGGGTTAAGCAAATACCGCCGTTTCGAAAATTACACGGAAATTGTTATTAATAGCACAAGCATACAGCACACATAATCTGGAAAGACTTACTCTAACACGTTGTGGTTATAAGTAAACAGATGTCACAGAGGCATTTAGGAAGACTTTTATTGGAACCCCGAAAACCGAGATTATCACACTACTACTACCAGCCACTTACGGAACGCTAAACTAATCCGATGAATTGATGGGACCTTTTTAACTTATGAATTGTTTTGGTATAGCTAAAGATTTAGTTTAGTGCAGTGTGTTAATAACCAAAAAAGTGTATGAGTGTAGTTGGCTGAATGAAGCTCTCTTGCACGTTATGAAGATGTGGACATACCTGAAGGCCCGCAGAATATGTTGTTATTTAAAGTATATGTATGCGCTGGTCAGTCCGGATAGATCCTATGTTGTCTATAGGCAACTGCGGTTGGGGGCTATATGTAAGGCATATGTTAGTTATTATTATATAACTGTTAGTTCTGATTGAGTGAAGGTCGAACTATCTTATATAGGTGTCTGGATGTATGTTTTATGATATTATATGATGATGATATGATGATGTCTCAAATCAAATATCCGTCATTAACGGTCAATCACGTCTAACGGTCATGTGGTTGACCTGGTGACCCGGAAACAAGTCGCAGTGACTTCAGGGTCGCAGAAATAGTTAGGCAGTATGTTAATTTACTTAGCACAGTTTAGATTAGTCGAAAATAGTAATATCATTACAATTTCCTTCTTACTCACAGTATAATAATTAGCTTGGAGACATATTTTCAAAAATTCACTGTTCAAAATGGCGCAAGTTTGCGCAGTATTTTGGAACGGTTTTATATGCAAGAAGAGTTGCTCTTTCACGTGGTGACCTACATTCAATGGGGACAACTGGGGCTTTTGAGTTATGTTAACTTTTTTTTTTTAAACGGTGTTTTTTAGCAGTTTTCCCGCTATATCTTCGAAACCGTTTCGAATTTTGAACCGTCCATACCACCAATGAAACGGGCATATCCGAATTGTATATAATGGACCAAAACATTATGCAATTCGAAACATATTATTCAGAGGCTCAAAATAATTTTCATCGCTCTACGTCGATCTTAAAAGATCGTGATCGTCAGAGCTAGTGCATTTTTATCAAGTAGTAGTAAGTAGTAGTAAGTAGTAGTGTCTGATGAAACACTTAAACAGANGATCGTGATCGTCAGAGCTAGTGCATTTTTATCAAGTAGTAGTAAGTAGTAGTAAGTAGTAGTGTCTGATGAAACACTTAAACAGACTTAGCTAATCTTGCTGACTTGGTGCTGGCACGCATTATCTACTAACCATCTTTAAATCTCAAATGCAAAAAACATTGTACGCGTGTAGGTAATACGTGGTAATACGTACGTTGAACGCGTGGCGAAGGTAATAAACAAACAACAGGCTTATAACTAATTCCATAATAAGTCCATAGCGGAATATCAATACGACTTAGTGAAGTGACATTGGAACACTTCCTCGTATCTCAAAGGTGACACTTCTTCTTGTGCTACAGTGGTAGCCATGGGGACAGGAGGGTACTTGGATTTAATATCGATGCTGTGTTTTTCTTTACAAATGCCGTTATCTGGACAAAAACCATCTCTATAGTCTGATGAACCTGTAGCTCAAAAAGTTATGTTTATTCAGTACTATCGATATAAATAGTGGGGATTCTATAGGTGATGGTGGCCAAAGACATTCCAAAAGAAACCTCAATTCTCCACGTTTTTTAATTTTAACTTGCTCTAAAGTCGTAATAGGTAGCTTCACAATTTGGAGGAATTCAAATTAACGCCCTTGAAAAACAACTTACCTGTATTCAAGACACTCCCCACAATAAGGATTCACAACCAGTTTGTTTGTCGTGCCCATGATGGACTTTCTTGTAATAGTGAAAGAACCACCGCGCTTTCGCTTTTCTTGTCGTTGTAAGTCGTTTTGTAAGTTCAATGAGTACTTACGTCACTTCACAGAGATGCACTTTATCAAATGATGATAACATTGATAACTATGGATATGTTAGTAGCATAGTAAAACATGCAAAATCGGCAAGTGCTTGCGGAATCCGACGGAGCAAATAATAATGCCATTATGCTATATGCCATCAATAATGCTACGCATCGTTTTCATATAATCTCTATCTCACTATTGATGGTAATTGGCAAGTGTTCGAATTTGTAGGAGGAAGACGCCTTTTGTAAAAGTTACCTGAACAGTTTAATATCTTCATAATAGTTATATATATGTATATTCAGAACTTACAATAGCATAAAAGCTGAGATATGATTGCAATAGGTACATAGATAGATACTTAATTAACTATACTGCGTTAGCGTTATTTACATTGTATTTTGTAATGATCTCGTTCTACACAATTTCGTACATAGTTGCACACATATAATAGAATAAAGCACCAGATAGTTTGTTAATTACATTGAACATCAGAAAATTATCCATGGAACAGTCAATTTGCTCATGAAATATAGAGATTACAGATTACCTGAGTATTTTTGAGTTTTCTTTTTCAGACACTAATCGTAAAAGGATTACTAAATGTAAGTTTATTCATGCACTGGAATAACGATGCACTCGTTTCATGGGTGAAGCTGGACAAGCTGGAAAAACGCACAACGTTACTTTAGGATTTGATTACAACATTCTACACACTTTTGGAATGCAGTGGGAATGACAGACATTTGGAAAGCTTCTACTGTGATTTTCGAATACTGTATGAAAAATACTATTCCATCTGAATTAAACGAACAAACGAGCTCGATAAATACAATTACCTACGGATATAGTTTAATTGCAAACTTGGCCTACGTGATTGAATCATCGTCTACACAAGTTTAACGATAAGTTAATCGAAGTATTTATTCTGTGTCGTGATCGTGATCGCTAATACTACTGTCATTAACGCTCGGGGTGTCGGCGTAGACAGTGCTACTTATAAGAATTTCATCCTTCTCGCTCTCCTCCAAATCTTGAACATTTTGCAGTCCAGAGCAATAGTGCAGCATTAGAAGTGACAAGGCATGTACCTTCTCCTCACATCGGGAAATTTGTAGGGCAACATTGGATTTTGCAGAAGGGGAAGATATCGATTCTTCTTTAGAGAGAGCAATGCGTTCGTTAGTAGTTATGTTGATTTCTTCTTGCAGTCGATTCAGCTACAAATAACCCCATTACAATACATTTAGTAACTACGTCCACATTTTATTATTGCAGAAAGATTTGAGTTATGAGAGTGTTAAGGAACATGCAAACATGACATGTCGTGATACAAAAAAGAAGCAAAAAAATCATGCATCATATCTTCATGCTGGTTTCGTGTTCGAAAGACTAGGTAGGTACTTTACATTGAAGGTTCGTGACGTGACTGTTTGATTCATTGCCATACAACTATACATATATATATATATACACTGTTTTAACATAAGTTTCACATAAACGTGCAAATATATCCAATGCATGCAAAAAATTATTTATTTTTCAAATGAAAATTAATTCACGTAGAAGCAACATTTATTTTCACATTCTTATTATAAATACACCTACTCCGTTTAGAATAAAATACAGAGGAAGGGTTTAAGCTGACTACAGAAACACTGGAAATGACATAAATCGTATGTCTTTATCTTTATGGTCGTTAAATGACCGGTATACGACTACAACAGGAAGTAGAGAGTACTTATCAGACTTGTTTTAAAAGCGCTATATAGCTTTCCCATGACAATGCTTCCCGTAAAAATATGCTTACTATTTAGGATGAATGCAATATATGCAATACCGTGTATTGCATGGAAGAATACTGACTAAATTCAAACTCTGTCTTTCATTAATTGCTTGTGATTCAAATTGTACTTTCAATTAGCTACCTTTCTACAGTGTCATGCCTCAACTCAAGTTATACGTATGAAAATGTCATTCTAGTTTGAGATATTTCTTGCTAGTAAAACTTGAGCAACTTAGCACCAGAAATAATACCAACGTAAAAATTAACTTAATTAAATCATAACCCTAGTTAAAATAAAATTGAACTTTAGTCGAAAAATCACTGAAAAAAGAATTGACAACAGACCGAAGTTGTCAACCCAATCACCAGAACCATTAGACAAATTGCGTAAGTACTAACCACGTTATTTAATTTCTGCTTCCTCTCGCTGAGGGATAAGTCACAGTAGATATCTCTTCCAGTTTCCTTTGCCACCGACTCTAAATCTTCATTAGGATGTTGAATGAGATGATCGATGACTGCTTGAAGGTCCGCATCTGATGATCCTAACCCTGAAGCATTTAATATTTCAAATGGGCTGTTTCCCCAGGAGCCACCAGCATTTCCTCCCGTGACGGATGCCTGCGCAACAAATAAGTCACACTGACTTGTAATCAGAATAAGCACGTAATATTTATGGGTGATACCTATTAAGAAAAAAAAATATAAACCTTGCGACTGGTAGTGGGTGAAGCTTGAGGGGATGGTGGAAGGCTTTTCGAGGTTGAATTTGGATTAAGGCTCGGTGGGAGCAGAGTGGTTGCAGATCCTGCTCGTCGGAGCTGAACAGAACGACTCTGTACGGCACTTAGAATACCTCCTAGAGTTTTCCTACGACTACTAGAAGAACTCCCATTGTTGGAGGGTTGCTGTTTGCCAAAATGTAAGAATACATGGATATTGGTACGACGTACTGCTGTGTTAAAAGAGTACAAACAATTAAAGTAAGCCATACCAACGATGGTGAGCCAGACACAGTGCTTTCTGCACTTCCTTCAGCGGAATTTTTATTATCAGGCGGATCACTCTCCGTTGTGATTATTTCAGGTGTTTGGGAAATGTAGGAACCAGATTGATTGCTAACTGGTGGGTATGCACCCTCCCCACGACAGATAGTGTTTGCAATACATCGCTCGTTACACTTTTTGTGGCATTTCATGTGACAAATGCGACATGAAAACGCCTCTTTTAGCCATATCTGTAATCAAACAAAGACCGAATGTGTATTATAATATAACAAAGTAGGTCAACTACATACATAATCATCTACTTGCTAACAATTCTGTTGAACCTTCATATTTATATAATCTTGATTCGATAAGTAAGGATAAATCGTATTAATAGACTGCGTTCTGATCTAAAGTTTCGGAAATACACAATGTTATAAGTATTTAATAAACCGGACAAAGGAGTTAAAATTCAACTGCGGATTTAAACTTTCCAACCGTTATTACAGTTGATATACTCGGAGTGAGTGCACGGTATTGAATCAATAGTGAGCACATGGACGACAAAACTGTCCCGTCACGCCTGCTATATATGTATTTGTGATTCTAATGTGCTACGTCACTTAACTACTTCAATTAAAGATTTTTGAATTTGAACTAAAGTTAAAGTAAAACTCAATTACAAATAGAATACCTTTTTGTTGCAGTAGTCGCACACAGTAGCACTTCGAAAGTGTGTCCGGATAAACTGGTGAGACTGGGGATCGTCTGTGGGACTCAGGTTGTTGGCTGAAGTGTTCAGCGGCATCGCCTCTTCGCCAATTTCAATATGAGGGATTGTCGTCGGATTTGATGACGAAGAGTCCGCAGAGTCCTTCCTTTTCGACAGGTCCTCTCTTGATTTAAACAGGAAAGAAATAGATATTTTCCCGTAGCACATATGAGGCTCGAACCCCGAGTGATCCCACAGATTGTTATTCTTTCTGAAATGAAACAAATGCGCCAACGCAAAAGTGTTAGAATTTGTTTTATTCTGAAACCTCTCACGTCAAAAGTCGTAATTTGACATGACCACAAAAACTGCCCTGGCAAAGTTCTTACTGCCTATCCTGTTAATTACTCCTGAGTGATGAGCAAGCAATTTTTATACGGAATAATGCAGGGAACCTGGAAAATTTCCAGATATAGCGAGAAGCGTTGGAAATAAGGATCGTCCCATAAATCGGGCGACATTTGGAGTCCTTGATTTCAGTGACTTCTAAACACTTTATGCAAATTTAGTAATTACCATCAGAAACTACATACTTTAAAGATATTTATTACGACTAATACTAGTTGCCAACCCCCTTGTAGCCGATGCCACAGAGGGTT
>JAANSN010005511.1:0-12292 GCA_036850665.1 Dicranocentrus wangi
CCAAATCATCCTTCTCTACCCCGACAAGTTAGATGACAACCTTAAAACCGACTTGCAAGTTTCTGCGGAAAGGAATAATAATAATAATGGCTCCGGAGGATTTCGCTACCAGTTGGGCGCCTCCGTGCCTTTCTTAGCTTGTGGCTACAAATCCAAGCTGGACTCCTCCTTGTTGCCTGCACTCCCCCTCGTCCAGCACCTCGTCTTGTGGGACATGCCAAGTCCAGGTCAGCTGAACTCTGGTGTCGACGAGTTTCTTCGACAAACTACGGAGCGCTTCAAAAAGTGTGAAAAAAAGGTACGAGGCCACAACCCTGGAATCAAACTCTGGTTTCTCAGCTGCTGGCCTGACACATTTAACGAAAGTGCATCATCATCATCATCGGTGCGGACCACGACCAGTCTGTCCTCGGTGGTCAACTTTTGGCATGGCATGAACCGGTGGGCAGCAGGGTCCTCCAAGACTGGGGTAATCCTGCACGACGCATTCGACGATCCATACAAGATTCCACCTTGGAACTCGGTGGGGTGGTGGAGACTTGTGGAAAATGGGCGACCACCGTATCGATCCGCCAAGGATTACAAGTTTGAAGAAAAGGAGCAAGTCGTGTATGACGAAGCTCGGTCCATCGTTCCATTCCTGACAACGTCCTCCACACCGGTAAAAAAAAGCGTTATTCTGTGCTTATCACCTTTTTTGTTTGTGTCGTGCTGATTGCTCATGAGTGAGTTATGTTATGTTTCTTCTCTGTCAAAAAAAAAATATTCCAGGGCACAAACTTTAGTCGGGAGTACGTCGGAGTGTCCTTTAGTCCATATGTGAAGGAGGAAGTCTATTCAGAATATTTAACCAACTTTCACTCTGTCCAAGAAATTGTCATTTTGGTGTCCAAGGTTTACTCACAATTTAATCGGATCATGCTTGAGCCAATTGACGATGAAGTTGAAAAGTGTGAGTATTCTTACTTCCTACATTTACTTTTTTTTTCAATGAAATTTCTTCAGTTTATTATTTGAGCAAATCGTCTATAAGATACATGACTTCTCAAGTCTGCTCAACTTTTTCGCGAAACGCGAAATCATTTTTTTGTAGTAAATAAAACCACATGCTCTTTTTGTAGACGACGACCTCTTTGACGTCCCGCCAGCCGTTGCCATCTTCAACAAAGACTATCGACCCAGCGAGCAGCCGCCAATGGCACTCGTGGTGCAGTTTAAACTGGACAAGTTCCAAACAGTTGGGAAAAGTCAAACGAGAAGCTTCGAAATTGCCAAGGGAATGGCGGATGAGGCAAACCTGGTTTTCCCCGGCACCATCCAACTCCTACTTCTTCGGACTGAACTAGCCGGTAATGATGAGGATGACGCCTCGGTCCGCCTGATAAGTGAACAGTTACAAGGCTGCACGCGACGAGATCAATAATAATGCTCAGAAGAAGAATAAATTCCCGTATCAATTGGGGATCAGCTTGCCACTCAAGGACTGTCTGGAGTTTACTTCCGCGATTCATAAGATGATAACAAAAGCAATGGTTCCTTTGCGTTACATGGAGTTTCGGGCTTCCCCAAGTAAGGAGGATCTTGATCGTGGAATGGATTCCTCAACTCTTCGAGGAGTCATTGCCAATTTTGAGAGTTGCAAGAAACAAATTGCAAAATTTGATGGGCCCGAAGTAGAAGTCGGATTTAATGCAGAATGGCCTGATGATGCAGGGAGTGGTGGTGGTGGTGGTGGTGACAGCGGTCATAAGAAAATTGCTGACTTGGTATATTTCTGGCAGGGAATTGCCGACTGGGCTGCGAGATCAGGCACTAAGGTGATGCTAAACGAAGCATTTGACAATCCTTTCCGGAGTCCACCTCCACGGAAGACATTGGGCTGGTGGCGTCTTATTCCTAGCCGGTCTTACAGGCACGCCGGGAACTACGTATTTGAAACAAAGGAGGATGGTAATAATAAGTCACTCCAAATTGGATTAAAAAAATTTGTGACACGCTGTAAATTATTTTTACTTTTTTGGAATTTGTAGTTTTGGTGGGAGGGAGAGAAAGGAGAATTGACTTGGGAGATTCTGCTGACGCGAGTATTGGGACGACGACGGTGATGGTGGTACGGGATGATGAAGCAGCCGGTTTTAGTGGGACATCAATAACATTCCTGATTCTGGGACCGGCCGTGCTTCTCTTGATTCTTTTTGGGGCAGGAGGGTTCTACTGGCACAAAAGGGTTGTCAACCAGCGGGTTCACAACCTTTTGAGCAAGGCAGACATCCAGAGCTTCTTTGAAGGAGAGTCATCAACAATCCCGCTTTTCGACCATAATAATCCCGCAACCTCCGGAATGGTTGAATTGGCTTACGCATACGACCAAAGCTTAGAAGTTTCCAGTGGGTCCTATGAAATTGGTGAGCTCAATAAATCCAATTTATAATAATTAAATTGCATTTCTGCAGAAGTACCCACTTACAACTTGTGAAATATATAATTAATATAATATGCGAATATGTTTAAGTAGATGGCCACGTTTTGGGAAGTGGGGCATTTGGATTGGTATTTAAAGGGAAAATAATTACACGAAATACGGAGGTTGGGGTTGCGGTGAAAACCACAAAAGACGGCTGCCCTGCGTATGCTCTAAAGGGGCTCCTCTCTGAAATCAAAATCATGAGTCACATCGGGAAGCACGAGCACATTGTGAGTATTGTTGGGGCTCACACGGAACAACTTCACCAAGGTTTTCATTCAGTGGCCAGGAATAAATAAATTACTAAAAAATAAAAATACTTTTGTTTCCCAAACCAATGACAATTACAATGACAAAATAACATCACTAATTAATCAGATAATATTGTTTTGCGGCTTTTTTTACAGGAAAGGTATTTGTGTTTACTGAATACTGCGCTCTCGGCTCGTTGGACAAATTCCTCCAGGGAATCCAGCGACCACAATTCCAAGTCTCTTATGTCAACACTGCTGCTGCTGCACACTCCACAAATGCGAGCTATGTAAATACTGGGAGTTTTGGCAAGGCGAGGCTGGACAGAGCCGAGATGGACCGGATTAATCTCGACCTGCAAAAGTGGACCTATGAAATTGCGTCTGGGATGGAGTACTTGGCTTCTAAGCATGTAAAACTACATACAACCCCGCATCTCTTCCATCCCAAACAGGAGTATTATTATTATCTTTGTAACACTTTTTCTCTATTTCCCAGGTGGTCCATGCGGACTTGGCAACAAGAAACATTCTCCTCACGGAGCTCAACAAGACGGCAAAGATTTCCGACTTTGGGCTGAGCAGGAGACTGTACGACTACGAATTCTATTTCCCAGGTGGTCCATGCGGACTTGGCAACAAGAAACATTCTCCTCACGGAGCTCAACAAGACGGCAAAGATTTCCGACTTTGGGCTGAGCAGGAGACTGTACGACTACGAGAACTACGTTAAGTCCCAGCAGGAGCCCCTGCCGTGGAGGTGGTTGTCGCCAGAGTCCCTCAGTCGAATGGTGTTTAATGAGAAAACTGACGTGTGGTCCTTTGGGATAACCCTCTGGGAAATATTTTCTCTCGGTAAATTAAATTATTATATTGTTTATTATAGTCCTTTGCAAAGAGAGAATTTATCTCATCCGGTTCTCTCATCTTTAAAATATTTATTATCCTACTTGAGGTGACGTGCCATATCCGGGCATGTCATGGGATGTGGATTGGGTGTCCCGACTGGAAAATGGTCTCCGACTTGGGAAACCAAAATATGATACAAAGGGCAGGTAAATAAATGGATATCCCTGGATTGGATCTCTTGTGTTGCTTGTTCTTAAAAGCATTTGTAAAAAGCTGGATTCAATGTATCCTTCAGTTTCTCTCATTTTTTCTTGTTCAGATTCACAATCATGTTACAATGCTGGGATGCAACTCCCCACTCCCGACCTTCATTCTCTGAGCTGAAAGCCTCACTGGCAGTACCAATCGAAGGAGAAGACGACGCCTGTGCATTTCCACAAATTGAGTATTTAGAGTTGAATTGAAACCTCAAACTTGAGTATTATATATGGAAAATTAATTGCGAGTTACGAGGTATCTAAGCTGTGTATATATTACCTTAATATTAATAGTAATTATTATAACTTTGGGTATGCGAATTTTTAGATTTGCCCCACAAAATATTTATTATCCAATTTACTTATTATGTTTTAATTCTACAAAGTATATTATAGATGTAAAAAAAGTACTTACTCCATGAGGAGGCTAATAGCTTGGTTCCTGGTTTCCAATAATATCTGATGCAAACTCATCTTTCTATTTAGCTAATGTTACCCAAAAGTGGTCATTTAATGAAGTCTAAATCCGTCTCCACAAAATTTTAAGTTTCTATATTGACACTTTTAAACCCTATTAGATACACTCAATAAAAAATATTGTATTTGTTAAATTCCATTTACATATATATAATATATATATAAAGCAGATTAAATCTAGCATAATATTATCCTACCTTCCTAAATCGAATCTTGATTACTTAATTGGTGTAGTATTTGTGCCAGCGCTTTACTGCCCGAGTGGCACTAATTGATTTTAGCTGAAAAACATGCTGATTTTTTAATAACCTTGGTAAAACTACGATTCCAGTGTGTGGTAGCGATAACAGCATAGGCTCAGAGATGGGCACATTCCATTTCCGTCCCGAGTATTTTTGTAATTCTGGTGGTTTTCTTTCCCCGAAGCTACTTGACTTGAACTTGAACTAAAACTTGAGAAAGCGTTTAAAAATGTGAAAATCGGGATATTTTGTGTTCTACTTTGACGTTTATTTGGACAGGATATCAAAAAAACTACATTAGCGAATCTGTTGTCAAACTATGACAAATCGTATCGTTGATTACTAGTAGCTAGACTCTGCGTGAGGCGCGATATAACCACTAATTCTAGAAATAATTAGAATCCCGCACCTGCGTACACATACAAACAGTCAGACACAAAATATTCCATAGTCTGGAGCAATTTATTATTATTTGGTACTTATAAGCATATCATGATAACGTTTGTTTCCAATTTCATTTGGTTTCATTCAATTTTAATGCTATTTGAATGACGATCATGCCCACCTATGGTCCTCTTACTAAACATCGTATTTATGACTAAATAAATTGCAAAAGCTAAAGTGATCCACTACTAGAGACCAAAAAATAATATTATGTCATGTCTGTTTTTGATTATAATTCAGCCAAATTAAAAGAGTGCGTAATTGTTCTTATATTGACGCAAACATTCTTTTGATTATGTGCTTTTTGTCAGAATTTTGTTTGGAATAAATTGTCAGGGAATGGGGATTGATATGGTAGAATAAAGATGAGTTAATCATGCCACTTTTTAAAATTCGTAAAAATAAGCCGATAATCAATTAGGTATTTTTTGCAATTTTTTATTTAAACCATTCCTACAATTAATTAGTGTTGGTTATAACAGTTTCTAACCCCTAAGTATATGTATCCCAATTTAATTTTACAGTTAAATGTACAATTCCAAAGATAAATGGTTTAAGGAAGGGGAATGTACACAATATTTGGGAATCTCACACAACTCTTCAAAGATAGAATTCGAGTGGAAACACTATCTAAAAAATACTCACCTACATATAATAACAATGTTATTCCCACAGCTCATTTTTCAATATTTCAATTTGAAATCTCAGCCTCACCCAGAGCCGGAGGGACAACTAAGACAAGCACAAGTAACTCCTCTGGAACAGACTCCCATACGACAGGTCCGGGGAGCCGAACGACAAAAGGCATTGCACGAAGGTGGGTTGCAAGGCTATAAGATTCATACAAACAATATACAATTTTGTTAAATAAAAACATTACTTTTGCAAGAAACAACGTGAGATGAAATATAAATCACATGAACGACGAACCCCTTGAGTTTGAGCCCCTGCTACCAAGGCCATAATTGCGAAAACAAGAAGGAGAGTTTTCGGTGACATTTTCACGTTGTAGATGTACTAGTTCACATCACCACCCAGATTGAAATGAATTATTATTTGTTGCAAAAAATGTTTTTGTAGAGAGGAGGAAGTTGGGTATACCAGATGATGATAACTCTATCCACACAGAGTTTTTACTCCAAGGACAGATTCCCAAATTAAATCACAAAATGTCACATTTAAATAGCAGTAAGAATTGGGTCATCATCATACGATTACGACTTATATTGCACGTCTCGCATTCCTATACATTTTTAACAAGTACCCACAATCCGTCATATTATGTGTGTTGGCCGCTCCTCATTTTACGTAACGACTATATGATGCTTTGGTTGGACGTGTTTGCTTCCTTTTGATATTATAATTTTGCAGGTGGTAAGTAGTATATTTTTGGAGGTTGATTTGCAGTCAGTTCGGCGGATGTGCGCCCCACTATTGCAAATTCCTTGAGTGAGATAAATAGTTGACACAAAACCATGACACGCTTTTCAACAATTCATTGTACCTCACATCACCTTGGATTTAATATTATTGCAAATTGCAATGGATGATGACATGATAAATCTTATTTTTGTTCCAATTTTGTTTAGTCACAACATGTTGCTATTTATTGTGTTGTGTAGAATTAGTTTTGGGAGACAAGTGATTTGATTCTCGGAGTGGCGATTTACACAGAGCCATATGATATTTTGGAACTTTGCTATTTCAGAAGTCCTTTCAACAAAGTAGTGAAAACAGAGGCAATCAATTATTCGTTTTTTTATTTATTTTTTTTTACTTAAAACTGTATTTTACGGCATGCAAACATGATACTATTTATATTAGACAATAATATTCGTTTCAATTGAAATCTCAACCTGACCCTGGTTGGTGTACTGCTGCAACCACATCAGCATCGATGTAGTATTTATGCCACATCTGAACAATGACAGATTCGCAAACTAAATCAAACAAAAATGTTCCATTTGAACAAGGAAGTACGAAGTTGGACGTCATTGCGGATTGTATTTTATTGTAAATTCAATTTCATAGCACAACTTGTCATAAAATGTATGTCAACCGCTATCCGTTGCACCGTTACACGTCAATACAGATGGTTTGGAATAGCAGCTAGTGACTGGTGGTGATATGACATGGAATTTGTTTTTAATTATTAGGGCGCCACCTGATGTATTCATTTTCGTATCCCGCTACACCTCATCCCGGAAATTCATAAATTATTTACCTGCATGCAACAAGCTATTTTTGTAATATTCTTTGTTTTATTAAATACGTACTGCCGCGTTGCCTTAAACTTTTTTCACCATGAACCAATCTGCTGATAAAATTGATTATTTACGCTTTGTACGCCACGTATCAAGATAATAATGGATTATGGGTTGTAATGCAAATTACAATTCCTGCAGCAGATTCCTGCCGCTTCATACACAGACGCAGAGCACAAAAAAAGTTTTCATCATTACGAAATCGATAATGAAAAGATTTTATGTCATTTTTAAAACCATTTTATATGATAACAACGTACCGGTTTACTATGTGAAGTTGATTGTTTACCTTTTCAAATGTTCATTTTGCATTGGAGTTCTTCGCAAAACGAAACTGATGAACATTTTTTGAATTTACTTAAGCCATAGAACCCTCGAAAACAAAGGACTCGCCTATAGATGTAATACTTGGGATTTTAGTTATATTGATGTTTTTGTACATGTTTGAAAATATTTTCTTGTATGACATTCAATCACTCAATTTGTTTTTTATAGAGCTAGTGCAGGTGCGGTGAATTTTTTTATCAGCAAATAATGTGCAATCTGTTCGGAGGTGCACCTTGCTGCTGCTCTATACATCAACTACTTATAATAACACGGAACTCAACTCAAATATTCGCTCAATCTTGGCGTAACTTGTCGCGTCGCGTATGCGAAGTTATTATATAAAGTCAACCTTTCTCAATTGGAATTATAAAACGTATAAGATGACATAATATAAGGATCGCAATTAAATTCCTCCTTTTTAAATTGATATATCAATTTTTGTAATTGAATTGAAAGCAAAAAATATTTAAAACAAAACATGTATCGAAAATATGTGTATAATACAAGCTCAATCAATTGCAAATTCACAAATATATTTTTTATATCCAATTTGCCCATTTCTCCAATTTTGACCTTTTTTCCTAGGGAAAAGCTACACCTACAATCTTGCTAAAATTATACATGATAATAAAATCTTGATAATTAAATATATTTAGCTGGAATCTTCTTATTGGTACTCCACTATATATAACGAGAGAAAAATGTATTCATTCATTCATTTCGTATTCGTTCCACTTGGCGTGACATGTCGGAGGCGCGTGGCGTTATTAAGTGCCGATCAATTGAGGCACTTATTTAATTATTAATAGTTACATTTTCGGATAAAGTCCATTCTGTCACAACACTCGCCGCGACAGTGTTGCCTCTTCTCACCCAGTCCGTTGACATTGATGACGTCGTCGTAATTTCGAATCACGTTCACCACTGGAATGTTCCTGGCCAATTGTGTCTCCGTGTGCTTGCTCATCTTTTAAAAAATAAAACAAACAAAAAAATAACCGTGATCACAACACATACTATTATGTATATAGAAGACGTTTGGAAAGAAATAGGACAAGAAAACGCTTACATGCTTTGATACGCATATATCTAGTTCCTCCAGCTCTCTCATTTTCAAAAATACTGACGACGAAGATATTAGGCCAGCATTGCAGTATGCATTTGATTTGAACTTTTTCAAATCTAAAAAAATACAAACAAAACAAAAAAGCGATTAGAAATTAAAGCACAAGTTAATCAAACTTGTCAATTTCAATTATAGATAAATAAAAATAAAAATTTCGAACTGATATTGTTTTTAATCATAATTTTGAAATTACGGGATAGTCGCTCTAGGGAAGCAATCCCGTCGTCATCCACTCTACTCCCAAAAAGAAGCTCTAGCTCGGTCAGCTTTGGCCAAGCTTTTGAAAACCACCTCCAGCGACTCCTCCGTTGTGAGCACCAACTTGAGCGTGCTCACGTTTGGAAGCCACTTGGCCAGGCTGACAATATTGCTCACGCTCCTGAACTCAGTGTCAATATCCAAGTGAGTGAGGGAGGTCCGGATTAGCTCCTCCTCTGATCGGCGAGCCCTATTTCCACGAATAAGGCTCAGCGTTGACTCTACCAGATCATGGGAGTTGTACCTCACAAGACCGCCATAGTCCCTCAGCGCACTCTCCAACTTGTACCGCTTCTCAAAGACGTCGCTGCTCTTGAGGACGAGGGTCTGGAGGGCCGGGGTGTAGCGGAGAAAGGACAAGTCCGTCGTGAAATTCCCCCACAAAGTCAGCTCCGTCAAAGACTCCATTTCCTTTGTAAAGGGGACGCTCTTGTATGGTCGGAATCTTAGGGGAGCCCGAAACGCCTGCAGCACCTGCAAATGAGACGCCAGTTGGGGATGTGAAAACAAGAGTTTGGCATTTGCCTCGCTGGTGTCATAACCCATATCCAGAGTCAATCTTTTCACTGGGAAAGTAAGAGTAGTAGTACTTTTCCCCAATTCTGCTGCAGCTGGAAACTTTTCTCCTGCATCGGTGAAGCTGTGATGGTTTTATTTATTTTTTTGTAAATTGAATGATTAAATTCGAATCGTCAATTTCAAATTTATAAAGAAATTAGAGTCGCAATTTTAGTTTTTGGTACATAGGTATTCAACTCAACTTACAAGTCCATCAGATCCAAATTCCAAATGGCAAAGCACTCGTCCTCAGCTAGCTCATTAGCATGGAGGAGGAAGGATTGCCTAATTGAGCTCAGTACAGATCGTATTATTGTCAACTCATTTTTCCACACAAATGTCCCAAACTTTTGAACATCATTCTGTTTCATTCGGATGATGAGTTCCTACCAACAACAACAATTAGTAAAAATGTTTCTGTGTTATTATTTTACTTGTGTTAAAACCAAGAATTACTTTGATTTTAAATTATATAAACTTAAGTATTTGTCTTTAATGCGACTTCTTATTACTTCAAGATTTTGAATAATGCTATAAAAAAGCCTGATGGAATGTCCCTTGAATACTGACAATAGCTCGTTTGAGTCCCGAGTGACTTCTAGCACTCTTAAGCTAGTTTGGGAATTTCGACGACGCTGCTGCTTCTGCTTCCTTTTGAGCATTCTGAACAGTTTTTTGTCACCATCAAAATGCAGGTCATAATTTTTAAACTTGCAGTCTGACCACACAAGCTTCAACAGGTTTGGCAGGGCTGAGCTGGTCAACAAGTCGTCAAACACGGAGTAGTTGGCGAAGCTGCAGCCGTCCAGATGTAAATATTTAACGGAGGGGCCAAACCATTTTGTAAACTGTAGTTCCATCTCTGAGTCGTCGCTAAACTCCCATTTCTTCAGTCTGACCCTTTGGAAGGGTCTCTTGTCCAGTTGTAGCTCGCTGCTCCCCTCCTCCCTGCTGCTTTTTGTCAGTTTCAAATATTCAGACATTGTCAGAAACTTTGACAGTGCTTTGGAGCGTCTCTGGTGAGCACTTGAGAGGAGGACAAGAACTCCATTTGCTCTCCACTGCTTCAGGGAGCCCCTTCTCCAGCATCGGGACACCAATCTCACGTTTTTCAACTCATTCGGGTTGGTTATGTTACCAAACAGGGTTTGCAGTACCTAGCAAAAAAACAATAAATGACATTTGGAATGTTGAATGTCGTGCAGGTAAGAATTAATGTAAAAACATTACTATAAAAATTGTTTTAAAAAATGAATAAACTAGATAATTTAAAGTCAAGAAGTTTCAAACTTCATGTCGTTTTCAAAATTGTTTCAAAAATTGAACGTATGTGTTATTAAATGAAATGCAGCTAGCAGAGTTTCCTATTGGCTATAAAGATAACTAAATAATACGGAATATCGAGACTTTTTTTTACTAACTAAATAATACTCATCAATCAAATGAGGCTCAGTCAAAACTGAATTTATCCCTTTGCAGGTGTGTCAGCCAACAAACCTCTCGCCAGCCAAGCCAACTCCACAATAATGCAGCAACTAGAAAACTGACAACAATACCTGAGCTGAAAATGGCTCTGAAAACAAAATTTGGAGCTGATGAGCGAAGCGACACTCATATAAAATTCAATTGTGGGTGGTATTCATGAAAAAAGTAACAACAACAGGTATGGGATAATAATAATACGGGACAAGTATTAAAACAGTTCATTTTTTTCTCACAAAATGCGTTTTTATTATAATTATTACTTGTGTGACCGATTCATCATGTTTCACACGATTTCATATAAGTTCCTACCTACCCATATCACCATTTTAGGGCGTTTGGTTTTGGAGAGACCTTCATTACGGCATGCATGCTAGAGTAATCCCACCAATGTCATGTAAAAGGTACGAGTATACCATTCTGTATCGGGAATCACGAGGGTGCGAGGAGACGAGCAAAGAAATTAACGTCCTTCTACCCCTTAAGCCAACATTTCCCCAAAAAAGCTCCAAACATCAATAACTCATATTCTCCAGCCGCGGCCGACAGGAATAAAAATAACAATAATATAATCCCTTCTGCAAAAGAACCCTTTTTTTAAAGACCATTTTTGTACCCTATCCATATTGCTAGTAGTATTAATACTAATCCCTAGTTTCAGACATGGAAGGGAACCTGCACGAAATGTAAAAATAAAAACCAACCAGTTTGGTATCATATAAAAATAATAATTTAAATTTGTACGAGAAGCTCACACTTACACATGTCAGGACAGTATGATTTGGACTGATGCGTGCTCCTGTGGAATAACCCTCTGGGGAATAATATTTTCCCTTTGTAAATAAAATGAAATTTTTGTAGGAACCAAACCACCGTTCCAAACAATTAAATGAGTTTCTTATTTAAGAATATCTATTTTACTTCAGGTGACCTGCCATATGTTATCGCATATTCTGGAATTTCATGGAGTGATATGCCATGGGTGTCCCGACTGGATAAAATGGTCTCCGCCTTTTGCATCGTTTTTGGCAAGACAAAATATGATACAAAAATGACTGGGGGTGTGTTTGTGAGGCTCTGGAACCCTTATGCTTGTTCGGTCAGAAAGTTGTTTAAAGCTCGATACACTTTATCATTCAATTTCTCCCATTTATGTTTAAGATACTGTGGGAGGAAAGACACTAAGTCAACGACAACCACTGGGTTCCGGATGGGAAACTCGTGACCCCGAGACCCGAATCCACTGGTTCCCCCCGACCCGACACATTTTCTTACCCAAAATCACGAAATAGC
>JAANSN010005512.1:0-12292 GCA_036850665.1 Dicranocentrus wangi
GAATTCGTTTGGATTCCGTGTCGGATATCTCGGGTTGACCAAAATCCCACCTTATCCTTTTTTCTTGAAAGTAGGCATTATAGGTTGGAAACCACTGCTCAAGAGAATTCTCCCATAGGGTGTGATTGGGAGAAATGGGAATTAGTCCGATCCTATCATTACTTTGCTCTCCCTCGCACATGGTGCAAGGGACCATGAGATAAATCTCGTCTTTCCTCACATTGTCTTCCCACGACTTTGTGCATATTAGTAGCAACAAATTTACATATTGAGTGATTCCTACTGCACTGCCAATATACAAGTTGCATACAAACTGTCGGAGCAAGTAGGAAATGGAGCCATCATGCAAGCTTATATGTATGCAAAACTTTAATTATCGCGTTTTATGCAAAACCGGCAAGGTATTGAATGGTTTGCTACTTCCCGTTCGTTTAAACCCTTTTGCTTTGACCTGCTCCTTACTTTTTCCGTTTTTCGCTCTTGATAATGAACAGGGAAACTGCAAATAAAGTTATCAATAAACCTCAAAAACCCATTTTAATATGTCTGATATACTGCTCCTTACTATTCGCGTGGCGGTTCCCACTGCGAACTGCTCATCAGCCCACAACGTTTTGCAAATGTGACGAAAAAATTAGCATCTTCTGTAGCTTTAATAGGTCTTTGCATTTACGTATTAATGTGGAGTAGAAGTCAATTTCCACGAACGTTTGTCGTCAAATCCTTCTTCATTTGAATAATTCTCCGGTTCTTTATATTGTAGTCCTATACTTCACGCTAGCTGCTCAACTGCTCATGTTAGTTGAGCACCCAGCTTAAACCACATCCCCCGATTTGAGATAAGTGCAATAAGCACGTCTTGTAGCAAACTCTCGTCATTTTTATGACGAACTCAACATTACGTCGTACGAGACAGGATGACCGTCTTGATGAAAAAATGTGTATTTAGCATGCCCGAAAATCAGTTGGTCACGACATATTTAGCGACAGCGACTCATATTTTTATGGGATAATTATTTTCCAAAATTCTCCTCTTTAGAAAACAATATGATGAATATCACGGAAAGAATCGACTTTTGGACGTGTTTCTTCCTCGAGGAGAAATTCCACTCGAAACCCATTTCTCTTGAAAATAATTTCACCTTTTACTATACATATAAGTGCAAAGCGAGCGGCGAATATTTAACAGGCACTTCTGCTGGAAACCTAATTAGTCCTATTCTAGTCGCGCTAACTATCGTAGTCAGTCTGATTGGAATTGCCAGCAGTGTCGTGAATTTAATTGTGCTCAGCAACGTGCTCAAGAAGGGGCTCTTCAAGAACTCCTTTATGACTTTGGCAGTTGTTGAACTGCTCCTGTGCATCTCCACAGCATGCTTCTCCGTTTTGACTGTCTCCATTTCAGGTTTGTCCAAACAAAGTGCAAGAATCAGTTTTTTTTAATTGTAATTTAGATCTTAAACTTTTTCCTTTTTTGCCGACAGAAAATCTTTGCCGGAGTCGAGCAATCTTTGAGTCGTTCCGCCTCTTCAACGTTATGTCTGCCATGTGCCGGAGTGCCTCCCTGTTCATCGCCATTGTCGTCACGATTGAGCGCTTCCTTGTGGTCGCTTTCCGGGTCCAGTGGAACATGTGGATACCACGGTGCTCCCCCTCCGTCCTCATCCTCTCCGCCGTTATCCTCTACTCTATCCTAGTCAACTTGCCGTGGACATTTAAGTCTTGCGTCGGACGGAATGAGCTATACACTACTGGGAATGTGGTGGCGGACAAAAACAAGAGCTCCCTCCAGAATTTCCCATTCATTTTCAAGCGAACCCACTTTGCTTCTGTATACACCGGGAGTGTTCAAGAAGCACTGTTAGTTTTCAATTTGGTGATCCCCTTCATCCTCCTCCTGCTATTCAACGGGATGCTCTACATTTCAGTCAATGGGCCATCATCACCCCGAACCGGATCTCCAGGAAATGGTGTTAGCCCCAAAGATATGAAAGTCGTCCGCACATTCTCCTCCATCGTGGTCCTCCTCCTAGTCTGCCACAGCGTGGACTGCGTTGTCCTCTACACGAACCGAGCCTACGGGGTGATTATCAGGGAGCTCCTCCTCGCACAGTGCCTGTTTGACGTGCTCGGACCGGTACTCGGAACGGGGGTACTCCTCACTGCTAAAACGTACAAACGCGAGTTTTGTAAACTATTGAAAGGGTTTTGGTTTTTGGAATAAAAATTTATTTTAAAACTACTATGTAGCAATTTTCTTGCTTCACAATTTTGCAACACTATGTCTGATCTTGACCTCCTTAGCAGTTCTTTCAAGGTTGAGTGGTGGAAACAGTATATTATAGTCATTTTGGTATCATGTGTCAAGGGAAATATATTTAATATTGCAAATTGGAATGCACATAATACATAATAGTAACAGATTATTTGGGTCATTGTCATTCATTAACTGGGCGGCATTATCCTCAAAGACACTCATTAGCTATCTACACATGAATGATGATGAATGACTAATTGGGGAAGTTGTGTTTTGAAATATTTCGCTTTGTTCTTATAAGGACTCAACAACATGTATTGTGTTGTGGTTTGTAATTGGAAGCTGTATTTCTATTAAGTAATTACAAGCCACAGGATGGTGATGTCATCATCACTCACGACAGTCACGACATAAACTGTTGTATAATTCTTACCCAATTTACTGACGATGAATAAATTACATTTTTTCCTTATTCATCATGGGACTCTTGTTTCATTTTTTCACTTGGTTGGAGCTATCTCTTGTCAATTTTTTGCTTTCACAAAGTAGCGTTTTTCACTCCAGTTTGATTTACCAGGAAAATACTAGATATTTTTTAAAGAAGAAGTATTTGTTCTAGCAACTGAAATGGATTCCCAGATTGAGCGACTAGGAGATGATGAGATCGTAGTAATTTCCAAACAGCCAGAATCAGAATCATCATTATCCAGTGATGACATTCTCCAGAATAATAAAACTCATAATAAAAGTTCATCAGCATCAGGTTTGGCCCCCAGAAGACTCAATCGACTGGACAGACTGATTCGAAGTTGGTGCATGTGCTGTTGTTTTGTGATGTGCGTGATTGATCATCACTGTTTCAATTGTGGGTGCACCAGTTGAGATTTTTTAAAACTTACTTTGGGATATTATAAAAATCAAATGAAAATATTTAGTGAGTGTACCAAATATTACACTAGTTCAACATAAATAAAAAATTATTGTATTAGCAAAAGTTGAAACATGAGGTTAATTACTTTTTTAGTCAACCTCAGAGGATAATATATTATTATGTGGCTTCCGTTATAGTTGAAACGTGGGTGTAATTTATACTGGGTGAGCGTATAAAAAACCACATACCTACATAATATCATGTCTGATTTTAAAGCATATATTTGGGTCTGCTTCATTCTATTACTTTTTGCATTTCCCATTTCATCTCAGAGAAAAGCAATGGGCTGATGGGGATTGATTTCCTTCTTAAAAGCATACCTATATACTTATTTGTATACTTATTTGTTTGCTCTAAATCTGAATCAGTGCAGCGGATCGACGAATTGCTCAATTACAATCAGATATGTATCCCATGTTTCTTTCTATCGGATTTCTTTCATCCTAATTATAGTATGTTGATCGCCTTACAGTTGAGTTTTTGTGAAAAATTCTGAATTATAATAATTATTATTCCACGTGCTCAAATAAATAATGTAGTAAAGGCCAAACCATTAAAAAGCCTTTCAACTAATTTCATTTTATTCAGGTAGCTTATTTTAAATACCTAATTAATTTGTTTGCGGCCAAAAAGGCTTTTGAATTGACAAATAAAATCAAATTAATTTTCAGAATTGGCTGACAAAAAACAGTCAAGTACAAATGATTGAAAGCAAATTCTCATGATGTCAATATAAATTGATTACAACTTTTTATATTTTGTTCAACGTTTTTACGCACTTAAATATTTTCTTAAACAATTGTTTGGGTTTTCATAAAGTTTTGCTAAACGCCTCTACCGAGCGCTTTATCAAAACCAGAGACGCCAAATTCACCAAAATGTTTCCCAAACTGGCCAAAATGGTAATCCCCTTCACCTCAAGGAGAAATCCACACCTCATTCTCAATCGCGTCACGGCCCTCCACATCCTCCCATTCAGGGAGCGCCTCTTGTACTTTCTCCTCCAGGAGCCCACAACCGCTGCCGAAATCCCGTGCGCTTCCACCGCCAGCGTCAAGTAGCCCAGGGCCCACACCGTGGCGTCCACCCCGACCATCAAGAAACCAGTCCAAAGTTGAACTGGAATTTTCCCAAAAAGAATAATGCACAGCCAGAAAAAGATCACCGCCCCCAGTTGACAGAGGGACATTAGCTTGAGATAAAAGCTGGAGAAGAATGGGGACAACTGGACATGGGCCAACTTGAATTGGAGGTATTGACGGCGGCGGGTGGGATCGGCACGAGCCCAGCCCGGTTCCGACGGAAAAAGGCCGCCCAGACAGTATTCATATGTGTAGAGGCGGGCGCAGTCGAGAAGCAGGATGAACGTGAGAAAGCGGATGTTAATTATAAATAGGATGAGAAAAGTGTAGACCAACCGGAAGAGGACTATGAGCCCCTCGAGGGTTAACCACAGCAACCAAGGGAGGGACACTTGGGAGAAGCCTGAAACCTCCAGAACTTCACCAATGACAAAGTAGCCGGCGTCCATTCGGAGGTAAACTACTCCAACGACAATCACTGGAGTGGCGTACAGAACCCCGTAGAAGAAAGCGGCTCCACATAGGGCATACATACATGGGTTGACGAAGGATGAAGAATCTTTTGAAACTGAAAAATTACATAATTTTTCTTTAAAAAAAATAATGAATTTGACATTTACTTAAGATTTCAATTTTTTACCAGCCCAGGTCATCCTCCGCTTCATTTTGAGCAGAGAGTTGTATCCTGCACGAACATCCTCCCCGTATTTGGCTACATCCCTCCGGAGAAACAGAATGAAAATGGTGATGGCCACAGTGAAGTAGAAAAAGAGCCGCCGGACCCAGCCCACCTTGGAGAAAATGGGGTGGTTGGGGTGGAGGGTTGACTGGAGGATGACATAGCAGTGGAGCCCAACCCCGTTCCCAACCAAAACGGCAAGCTCGAGTAGTTGTTCGGCCAAAATGGACGGATTTTGGTTGATATGCTCGTGATACTCGAGATCACACGAGTTTTGAGCAAATTCCAGGGGAAGCGGGAGCCAAAATTTGCGGAGAAACTTTTGATACCGGAGAATGGCGTCCCAGGGGGATAGGGCAGCGATCAGTTTGGATTTCAGGGAAGCAGCAGGTCTCGTCCATGAGGAAGACGTCATTTTGTCAAGTAAGCTTCTGCAGAGGTCTACACGGATTAAAATGGACTAAGGCTGACACGAGTTGCTGGGTCTCTGCCTGCATGCCAGTTAGGCACGTTATCAATTTTAGGAAAACATGTTTTTCATGAAGTTGGAGAAAATGGGAAAATTTAAACTGGTAAATTAATTTTGCATACTAAAGCCGAGTTTGGAGGAGGAGGCATTTCCAAATGTTGGGTTCCGAAGGACAAATACGCAGTTTGAAAATAAAATCGATTGAAAATTGAGATGGATTGGGATCCACCAACTTGTTATAATATAGTATTTAATTGGAAAGGAAATTGTTTCCTGATTCCTTTGAATACCTTTTTGTCCCTGAAAACTATTTCCAAACCAAGAGGACTATAATATTCGTATGTATATATTCTCGAGTAGAAGTTTTCATTACATCTTAAAATTACTATTAAAGCATTTATTTTCTTAGATATTGGAATAAAACCAAACTCAAATTTAATTTGAAATCCAATACTTCACCACGATGAGTATAGATTTAAAAAAATATTTTTAATTACTACCCTCCATTTACTAGAATGTTAATTTCGAGACGTCGCGTACGGTTTCGCAATTTATCTCGCTTATTTCCCCCTTTACTCAAAACAGAGGTGTACCGCTGCTTACAACTAGTTAAAGAAAGCAGGACTCCCTTCCCACTCCCGCACATCCTCCTCCTCCTCTTTCCCCACGACCCCCACAAGCTTTCAACGGCAAAACAGCCCAAGCTGATCAACAACCCAACCGGAAGGATGAGCAACACGACCACAATGTTACTCTCCAAATTGGCAGCCTTCGGTGGCTCCACTTCTTCCCTTCCGTCATGATGGAGTCGCGCCGCGACCAGGAACTTTAGAATGAAATTGTCCACCCAGCTATTAAATCCTCCGGCGAGGAAACTTTTCAATCTTTGCAAAATCTTGGGACTTGTCCAGTGAAGGAATCTTCCTCCGTACTGGTAACTCAGCAAACTTTCTTTTGCCAAGTACACCCTCCTCCTTTTCCTCCGCTTGAGCCGGATGTACAGGGTTTTCGCGTCCAAGGAGGGAAGAAGGAGCGCCGTTTTGTTACATCCTTCCAGCACGTCTGCTTCACTGAAGGATTTCACCGTGAGGATCTCCGCCCAGCGGGGATGTCGCCTGGAATGATTTACCAATTTTTGGGCGTCCGGAGAAAGTCCAGCTATGCCAATCTTTTGAGCCGAAAACACTTGTCCAATGTCTAAAAAGTTGGATAGGGCGTCCGCAAATACGCTCAGCTCGTCCACATAAAGCTGTTCCATTTGGCGCTGAGCCAAGGGAATATTATTTGCCCCTTTAATTAGCATGTCGTAGTAAATGTTGAGGAGGGTAAAGTTTTGATGTCCAATCCTCTCCGTGTCCAACCAAAAGTTGCGAATTGCCCTCGTAAAAATGTCAAAACCCTTCTCCACCAAAATGTCAAAGTTATCATACGGAATTGGAGGGATTGGGAGGGTGAGTTGAGTAATATTCTCATTTTTGTAGGCGGCGCTCAATACCAACCCCACCATCATATAAGAGAGCATTGCCGGCTTCGAGAATTTATTTCGCCAGATTCCCTCGTCAAAGGGATTCCCCTGTTCCACCAAAGGCTTCAAAACGCAGACGAAACTGGAGACGAAATTAGCTAGAAAATGGCAGCCGCCAAAATCCTCCGGGAAGAATCGCCCCGACGACCGGGGGGGGGCGATTCTTCCCGGAGGATTGAATCGCCCCGACGACCGGGGGTTGATACCCTTCACAATGGTCATAAACGCGGCAAGGAGGGCCACGGAGAAGATCAAGAGGAGCCACACCGTCAGCTCGAAAATGGATGTAAGAAAGCGGACGCCCATGGAGCTCATTTGGGGTTCTCCGCAGCTCACAAATAACAGTTCGTTGCGGTGGAGGAACAGCTCGGAGTGAGTGAGCAGGGAGGTGGGGGCCATGCTCAAGTACGGATAAAAGTCGGAGTGGTCGGAGCAGCCACACCCGGGCTGAGGGTGCAGGTGGGTGAACATGAGACACATTGTGAAGCCCGTGTATGCGGTAGCATTTCCCAGAACCTCCCGATACGCCCTATATTCAAAGTCAAAGCGGAGCAGCTCCAGCTTTTCGTGCGATGCGATGAGGTGGTGAAACCGGGTGTGATTCATGGACAGCGAGGGCCACCCAAACAGATACCTTTCGACTATTTTTGACCAGCCTCCAGTGGAAACTGCAATGATGACCATGTTGTCGGTGGGGGCATTGAGGGAGCGGATGAGGAAGCGGAGGGCAATCCCGTTTTGAGGGATGCCGAGATAGGTGGGATAGAGGGGATGACATTTCACACAATAGCGACACAGTAGGAGAATCCCCGAGAGGATCACTAGGTCGCCATGGGGACGAGTCGGGATGAGCAGAAGTTCCCTTCCAGATGTCACGTGAATATCGGCCAAGCCGTATCTGTCGTAGATCCTGGTCAGCGCTTTGGACCAGGGTTGAACCACCGAGACGTCCTTCACTTGGTCCATCACGAGAATGTCGAATCGCTCCCGGGAATTCATTAAATACTTTGGAACTTCCGGTTTTTGCTTTCCATTTTGCTCGAGTGGGATGTCCGAGTACCAGAATTTTCGAAATGAACCTGGAACCCGGAGAATCCAAATGCCTGATACAGGCTCGTATTTGTAAAAGAGGGGATCCTTCGGAGGAAATAAATAAAAATGGGCTTCACACCTCCACGGCTTGATTTTTGAAGTGAGGTCAAGGTGGGGAATATCTCCGAGGCATTCCCTCTCAATCCATTCGAGATGACAGGGTCCCAAAGGAGTGAATGGTTTCGGGATCTTTCCAAATGGGAAGAGTCTTGCTTGAGGAAGCAGGCGTCCCGGGCGAGACAAATTTCCGGTCAGAATGACGTCGTACCTGGATAGGACTACCGGCTCGAGGAGACTTGCACCAAAGGAGATTCCATTATAGTTGATTAAATGAATCAAACATCCCTTGAAATAAGCCAGGTAAAAGTTCAAATTGGAAATTTCTACATGGTCGTCGTGAGGCGGCGGAGGGAATGATGTCAGTTGCATTGCTCCTGTCCGAAAGTTGGGTTTTCGATAGGTTGAATATTGGATTGGGATTACTTCTCGAAATGTCCCAATTGTGGAATCAGAGTGGGCTACTCCACCTTTGTTAGCTTCGATAATTGACAGCATTGAGAAAATGTTTAAGTAAAATACGAAAGAAAGGACTTTCATGAAAGTAGGGTAATGAGTCGCCATGATGAGTAATATCGCAAAAGCTCATCAGCTTGCTCTCTGGCCTTTTCAGCACACGACAGGTGTTATGACTTGGAATTTAAAGGGCTGTCGTGTATTTCAAGTAAGTTTGTTAATTAAAATACCAATCTTATTATAGCTTTCAAGGACAGTAGCCCAAGCTGTTGCTCGTCAATTAAATAAAACTCGTAATTAGTAATAAATTATGAAAGGGGATAAAATAATTACTACTACTTAACAAAATTACTAGAGTAGTCCCACAACGAAATTGTGCCATATAAGTTTATCATTTTTATATATTTTGTCGAACTTAATTGAATATTGGTTCTTGCTTCATGGCAAAATTAGAGCCACTACAATTGCATATTTTTAAATTTTAAAACATGTATTAAAACAAGTGCCGGAGTGCGGTTTCCATTTAGTGGTAGGTGGTAGTGTACACGTTAGTTAGCTCAACGTTATTACATTTACAACTACCCTATCCCAGTTGAAATAGTACCCGTACACCATGTACGCAAGTAGCCCTGTCTTCTAGCGAATTATTGTAACTCTAGAAAATCGGAAAATTGCATATCTCACAATCGAAAATCATTTTTCATTCCAAAGCAAATATGAAATATCTCCAATACGCTTTATCCTAGATGCCTCAACTTTTATCCACTGGGAGTTCCAAAGGGGTAGTAAACTTCTTTCTTATTAGAAGAGAAGAAGGGAGGACTTCTAGATGAGTAAAAGGGGAGATATGGTTGGTTAATTCAATGCTAAGCAAACGATGGGAAACTATGTATGCGCCAGGTTGGAATCAACAGAATATAATACAGGGCATTTTGAAATGGGCGAGAGTATGGGCGAAAAATGACATGGGAAACTTTTCATTGTCATTGCACGAGTCAAGCAAAGTTAACAACTGAAAAATGAATTATTGCCATGGTATGATCAGTATGATGTTTTCCATGAAATTTTTCGTATCCTCACCGTTTCAAAACGTCTTGTACATGTTTATATGGCATATGTTGAAATATTGTTGCGGGCACCGAGTATTATATCGCAGAAACTCTTCGAAATGCATAATATTTAAAGGTCCATCAAAATAATAAATTAACCACCTATTGTAATATTTAAAAACGATTGTATTCAAGAGGCTTTCGGTAAAAATGGGAAAGTGCCATTGATTGCTAAAGAATTAGTGGCATCTGAGTTTAAAGCATTTCGTAACACGTGCAAAACTATTTCAACCACATTTCTACGTGCGTTGTTGCCGAATGTTCCAACCCGAATCAATTTTCCGGCTGTTGGTCCCATCCCCAAAGATATTTCTGTGAGATAACTATTAGCAAAAGACAAGAGTAAATGCAACGAATCAATAAAAACATCAATTAAAGCATCAATTTTCATGATTAATTAAAGTGAGCTTACTTATCAAACACAAATCCTTCAATTTTTACAGCATCCTTTCCCGAAGGAACCTCAAAGGTTGTGGTTCCAATCAGCCTATCTTGTGGATTTGCAGGATACAACTTGAGACCAAGAGCACTCCCCCCATCCACTAAATATTGAGCAGTGTCTGCATGCCTCTTCCAAACATTTTCAATTCCTTCCTCCACAATTACCGCCAACGCTTCACGAAGCATGCACAGCAAAGGGAGGGATATGGAGTGGAGTGGATACCCGTCTGGAAAGCTTGGATCCAAGTACCACGCCTTCGATTGCTCAATTATGTCTAGCTGAGCCATTCTTGGTCGCGTGGTCCGGTTTCGGACCAGGCCCATGGCACGAGGGGAAAAGGAAACGGGAGCCAGACCTACAATCCCTCCCAACCCCTTTTGGCTGTTCATGTAAACCACATCAATCTTGTTCTCGTCCATTTTGACTGGCTGTTGGCCGACAGTGGCGACCACGTCCACCACCGTTATGCAGTTATATCTGAAAGTATATTTGGAAAATATGAAAATTGTAAAAAAAATGTCTTGTTGGAACGAAATCACTATTTATAGGTTTTTTATATCCCACTTGTGACACAGGTCACCAATCCCGTCAAGTGGTTGATAAACGCCAGTGGAGCTCTCCCCATTCACCAAAAACAGTATTTTCGGGGAGTGCTGCACTATTCCAGTTTCAATCTCCTGCAAAGTAAGTCTCTGTCCTAAGGGCTTTTGTATCGTAACCAAGTCGCCACCTAAATCGGAGGTGAGACTATAAAACGTCATACAAACTAGCAGTACAAAAAGTTGTGTGTTTTTGTATTTAGATTTAAAAATATTTATACCCAGCCTTTGTATAACTTCAGAAGCTACAAGTCCCCAGTGTCCATACACCCCCACAAGTACTTTATCCCCGGGTTGGATCATGTTATCGAGTACGGCGGACATACCAGTCATTCCCGTTCCGTGGAGCACCAATGTGAATTCGTTTCTTGTTTGGAGTGTAATCCGAAGTCCCTTTTGAATGTCTCTCAAAATCTGTGAAAAGAATAAGTGTGCTCATATGCCGCTCTAAAACCCAAATCGTGCAAAAGGTTCAAAAATGTATTCCTCATTAGCAAAAATCAACTGGATTTCATTGTATTCTGACTATCTATTCTATCATACCTTCTGAGTTGGCCGTTCTCGCATGCTCAGTAGAGGAAACTGGAGGGCTCGCCCAGACCTCGGATAAGGATTCGACCCGCCCCCGCCGACTAGTAAGCGATAACCAGTTCGCATCCTTTCCGGAGGGGAGAATATTAATGTCCTATCCAGAATAGTTTGTCTATTCTGTGCTGGACTTAATTGGAAAGTTGAATTTAGCCGAGTTTGGAATCTACTTCCAGTCCCCGTCAAAAATGTTGAAGAGCATAAAATCACAAATACCAAGATTGAGCTGAACATGTTTCGGCTTGCCAATTTTTTCTCCATAAAGTAATTTATGTAACTAACTCCAAGTCTAACTTGGTGTGTTTAGCTCGATTGATTAGAAATGACTAACAAGGGGTCTGCTGCAACATCAATATTATATTTTATCGTATCGTTATAATATCGTTGAATACAGTGCAAGTTCATTCTCTTAAGCTCAATATAAAATGTACAACAATAGGATGAATTTTCATCCAAATTCACATTTGAAATGTACTTCCCGTCTCATAACAACGAGAATGTAGCTGTTGAAATGATGGTGATGTTTAGATGTTTAGATCTTTAACAACTATACTTTTATGGAGGGCATAAAACTCTTTCCGGATTAATAAATAATAACGGGGGGTATGCCTGAATACGACTTTTAGCCATAAAGAATGTAGTAATCTATGCATCAGTGCTTCCTCCAGACTCCAGACCCACGTTTCGTAGACCCAATTTTGCCAAGTTTTGGCAAAGGTTTAGCTTTTAATCTTGCAATCAGGTCTTGTTTCCGCTGCGCTGACTACATTCTCAACGGGTAACCCTTTCACTATGCCTTTAGTGCTGACCCTAATCACAAAACAATGTTATTTTAGTAGTTTACCAACAATTATTCTGATCTATATCAGGTAAAGTCCATTGACAAAAGGGAAATTGGTATGTTTGCAATAAAAAAAGTTCCACGGTCAAATGTAGACACAACCTTATAACCATATATTCACCCAAAACAATTAAACCATATCTTGAGGAAGTGCATGCATACAAC
>JAANSN010005513.1:0-12289 GCA_036850665.1 Dicranocentrus wangi
TATACCTAGGTATGTAGACAATGTGCATCTCTCTGAGGGGATGCAAGAGTTACTTGCTTATTATGTCGTACTGTTCATTTTCCACCACGTACAACAGTATGGCATGCATGCCTTTTATCCACCTAAGCAAGGTGAAAAAAATAATATTTTTCTAAACGAGTATAATACATAAAGCTACTACGCATCTGCTCCTGCATTCTATTCTTAATACTTTTTGCCTATTCATAATGCCACAAGTTACGGGTTTTGATTCCAGGAGAGCTATTTTTTACAAAGACATTCTGCACCAATTCTTGCAATTTTACACTGGGAAACATGTTGGTAACATCAGCTAGCAACTCATAATATTTTTCTACCGTCGCCACTGCGCTTTAAGAGTGGATACCACAAGGACGTTTTTCTAAAATAATTAAGCTTAACCGGAAGAAAACCGTTTAGATCAATCTAAAAGCATTTTGACGCTGTTTTCTCTGCATATCTTTTAGGTGTCACTACCGTGGATAACTACAATTTACATCTGTAAGTGTAAAAATCAAAATTATTTCTGAATGTTTATAATGTGGCTTCATTTCATATACCTAGTCAATAATTGTAACTTAAAATCTTTATCTACATTTTATTCTCTACAAAAAAATTCCAATTTCAGAAGCCAATAAGATGGACCAAGTCGGTTGGAGAAAGAAAGTTCGGTGTGCCGGCTACCTGGACCTGGTCCTTTCTGGAATACACGTTTTGGCAGCAGGGCTAATCACCCTTGGTGCCATAACCGTCACTTTAGCAGCAGTTTGTACAAGCACTAGTCCTAACTCCCCGGAAGTGTCCAATCTGAAACCCGAGGTGAAGGAAGCCATCCTTATGACAGTCCCTTTCGCATGGATTCTCGCTCTGCTTTCCATTTTGAGCGCATTCATTCAAGTCCTGGCCGGCGTTCGTCTTTTGAATTCCACTGAAATTGGGCGTCAACCTGCGGATGCTTTACGGGATGCAAAGTTCTGGCGGAGTGTGGCCATTACTTTAATGATGATTTTTGCTGCCATCGGTGTCGGGCTGGGCGAGTTCCCGATGGTGTTGCTTGGCACTGTTGTTTGGTTAGGTTTTCGTGGCGCTTTTGTGATATATGTGTGGAAATTCATGGGTCAATTGGAGGCTGAATGTATGACCATTGCAGAAAATAAGATGACTGGCAAGGGCAAGATTTAAACGATCAAGCAATCTGGCTTTTAGTTATGATTTGATTTAGATTTTTTTTAGCTTTTACATGATTTTGCTTCAGTCTAAAAATATTCATTGTAACAAGAAACGTGTAGTGAGCAGTAGTGAAACGTAGAAATTAGATATTGGTTCAAGTTCGAATATTATTTACATTATTACATTTCAATTACTATTTCAAACCTGTTCCAAATAATATTCTAGCTAACAAGCTTGGATGGAATGCGAGAGGTATTGTTGATGATAGTTTAAAGAGTAATGCTGAGAGTGCGCGTCATTTCTAATTAGTCCTAATATATACTATGCTTAGAGTAAAAAATGAATCGCGTTGATTGAAATTACAAAATGACTAAACAAACTTTCATGATGTATGATTCATAATAAAACTTTCCCGCAATATCTTCTTTCCTTTAGTGTCATTTTCAGCATAAAACATCTTCCGTTTCACAATAGACTTTATGAATCAAGAATAATCAAGATGAAGATCATGTCAAGTTATCGCAAATGATGATGGCGTGTGTCTAGTTATTACATTTTTTACTGTGTATTACTTTTACTTTTTTATTATTAGTGTATTTTCCACAAAATACAATGCTACTTTAGGTATCCAAATATTTTCACCTATAACGTTTTTCCACGTGGGCTTGTCGCATTGAATGTTAGGTATGATTTGTTTTGCACAAATTAAACCGAAGTAATTTTTCTTTGAAATACATAGCTGTAATGTCGCTCAGTACAAGGACATATACTCAACGATATATATTAGCGGAGTTTTCATATTATTCCTATGCAGTGGCTGCTGATACACGTACTCAAAACCATACATGCTTGAATACATACGTTCACACAATGTGTAATTTGATTCTTAAAAGGCCAATGCAGTGCAGCAATAACGACATGATGGATGAACATCTGCACCACCATTAAAAAGTACCTCACAATTGTTTTTATTCTTTAAGCTTTAAAACTGCGCCATCCGCAAGTGCTTATGTATGAAAAGTAATAAAAAATAATTGTGATTTATATTGTCTCTGACCTCTGACGCATATCAGCATGCTGAGCTTCAACAGTAAACAGAATGACGTATGTAAGAAGACGAAGAATAAGAAGCACTTTTGGTTTTTCAACTATTCAAGCATTTTGTACTGGATTATTCAATAACAGCAACTACTTCCATTTTACGAAGCTGCAAGCAAATTTTTATTCTTTAAGCTTTAAAACTGCGCCATCCGCAAGTGCTTATGTATAAAAAGTAAAAAAAAATAATTGTGATTTATATTGTCTCTGACCTCGGACGCATATCAGCATGCTGAGCTTCAGCAGTAAACAGAATGACGTATGTAAGAAGGCGAAGAATAAGAAGCACTTTTGGTTTTTCAACTATTCAAGCATTTTGTACTGGATTATTCAATAACAGCAACTACTTCCATTTTACGAAGCTGCAAGCAAATATTAACAGATGAAAATGAGGTAAGGAGGTATTGTGATAAATCTAATGCTAAAGGGTGATTTGTATACTACTTCCTAACCTGTAGTCCTCCAGGTAAAGTTGCCTTCCTAATTTTGCAAATACACTAAAATATATAACGGTTTCATTCATGCCTTGACTATTAAATATCGTACTACCTCAAAAGTCCCTACAAAAAACGGAATCGAGCACAACTCACAATTAGTTGTATGTTGCGTTAGGTGCTAGAGAAACATGAAGGGGGTTTATTCCAATTTTAATTTAGCCCATTCAGAAAAACAGTAAAGATTTGGACAAATATGTCTATCCTGACTAATACAAGGGCTGACTGTCATAAAACAAGGTGACGTGGTTGCAGAACGGTATAAACAGAACAGAACTTCATAAAAAAAGTTGCAGAGCAGGATACGAAATTCTGAATAAGCCTAAAGGAAAAGTTGGAAGTCATAATGAGAAGGAAGCGAAATGTACTGCTGCTGACGTTAGCATAACCAAAGCCTTTACATCTCTGAACGTAACTTTTACAAGCAAGCAAAGTTCTCGATTTTCATATGTAATACAATCCCGTGAGAATTCAGCTGCCGCTGCTTGATTCAAGAAAAAATATGAAACGCACAGAGCACTCTTTGCGTCACGAAAATTTAACTTATTAGAATCAACGGCGATACATTGCCTTGCTGTGTTCAATCAAACATGAGCTATTGCGTAAAGCAAAGCAATCTGCATATTACGAGCAAGTCGATAGCATAAAAGTACATAATATACTTTGTAAAAACATTATTTGCGTAGATTGTATCGATCTTGTTTTGTCAACACGTTGGAATAATTGAATTTGATGAACGTGAACGGTGATGAAATTTTGTGTTTCCGTCAATATTCCCGGTTGGGAAATTGGGGTAGACAAAGTGGTCAAACCAATATCCATTAAATTCCAACAATGTTCTTACACACTTGGATCTTACAGGCACATATTATATATTTTTGGATAAACGCGGAATGGATTGATTTCCTCCAGAATATGCTGTTTTTTCGAGGCAGGAAATGTCTTATTAAAAGTGAAGCTACTTTTGACAAAATATAAACATTTTATTATTACTCATCTCATCCCATACTGCAATCACTCACAATCACCCAGTGTGGGGTATTATGCAACAGGTTGCATTTTGGAGGAGGACAATATTATCACTCATTTTCCCATNCAACAGGTTGCATTTTGGAGGAGGACAATATTATCACTCATTTTCCCATTCCATGCATCCCATCCCATCCCATTCATGAAAGCAAATTGAAAATGCACAGAAACTAAAGTTTTATGTATACACTTTTACATTCTCGTCACGTTTGTAGGTGAGAATCTATTTGACTTTTGATTAAAAAATGACCAGAAAGTCGATATCATTTATTGTCAGTCTACAATTTTAAGCATATTTTCCTGAATCATTGACCGGATCTGGGTGGAATTTGCTTGCAACGTTTGTTGACTCCCTGCTAAAAACGTTTCTGACTGAAATAATTTTTACCAAAAAGTAGACTGTACTTTTAATCGAAAGTCATCACTCTGAAACGTGAAAGAACGGATGGAGACATGACAACGTTTGGCATGCATTCAGACAAATATAAGTTTTATGTATAAAATGTACAAGTAGCGTTATCACTGTATGTTTAAAGGGGCAGGCTTGTCCATAGATTGAAGGGGTAGAAATCACAATTCAGTACACACTGACTCACTACACTTGCTAATATTCACATGTTAAAATGCTTCCCCAAATGCAGTTTTATCCCATCCTGCTTGTTGCTAATAATATGATTCAATCAGGTGCGAATGTGACTACGATCCCACCCACCGATGCAACTTACATGTAAAGATTGAGGTACGAGGGGAGGATTCCCTTTCTGCCAAGAAATGTACAAAGGAAAGCAGTGTTGTCATAAGACAGATTTGATGCAATATGTACTTTTAACATTGCCGATGAATTCCATTTTTCGTGGAGCTTCCTATCTCATAAGTTTTGCCAACCATGTCATTGCGATTTGAGACTGGAGAGGAGAAGGAGCTCTTAAAATTCAAACTCTTTCTGTCGCCCTTTTGATCACAATTTTTTTGCCGAGAAACCTTGAGAGCAAATATTTCTTGCAAAGGCAAATTGTAAGTCCTTTTATATACTATTTTGTCGTGAAATCACATATAATTGGGTTTTTGCTAGTTGATACATTTTATGATGATTTTAATTACGTTTTTCCCTTGTTTTTGTGTTTAAATTTTTATAGGAGCAAAAAATGGATCGCATCCAAATCAACTGGAGGGACTTTGCCAGGCGTACCGGCTACTCCGACCTGATACTTTCCGGACTATTTATTCTCATTGCGGGTCTTGCCATCTTCCAAGCCTTAGACATCACCACAGTTGCTGTAGTTGCAAAGAGCACGGATTCGGAGGACAAGCCTCTGGATCCTGAAACCAATTATATTTTTACTTGGGGCGCGGTCTTATTCTGGGCACTGGCTGGACTCATGGTTTTGATTGCAGCCCTTCACCTCATGGCCGCCAAGCGACTTCTCAAATCCACTGAGCTGGGTCGGGCCCCTTTGGACGCTTTGAAACTCGCCCGGTTCTGGCGCACCGTGTCCATCATTTCCATCGTGATCTGTGCTCCCATTTTCATCGCTACGTCGAAACTGGATGCTGACAACCCTTTGCTTAATTGTTCGAGCAGGCGTTATTCTCGGTGTGTTGAAATTCATGAGGGAGCTGGAGGTTGAAAGTGTGACCAGTGGGGATAGAGACGGTAAGGTCAAGGATGCTTCCGGCCAGGCCAAGGTTTAAACAGCGATGTAGCAATCATGAGCATTTTTAATATGTGCAAAATTCTATTTAAGGGTTAAAAGTTTGCAAAAATAAAGTAGCAATTAAGAAAAGGGAAAACCTTGAGTTTCCGAAATATTATTAAGATTACAATTACTTTTTAAAAATATGAATATTCAAGGAATGATTTGAAGTGGGGATGTTGAGACTTGCTAGGTTTTACAGAAATTGAGTTGGATATTTAAATAATTTTATAGATGTCTTTACATTAGTAATGAAGTTTTTAACGTTGTTTTTGAATGCGAATATTTAGATTCAATTAAAGTAGCGTTATTGCTAATTGGTTTATAGTAGTGACGTAGTTATTATTAATAATGTGTCAACATTTACTTGTCAAAAATTATCAAGGCGTATTACATAAATTAAATGGTTGAAATTAGTGAATTGGGGTAAAGGGAGATATGATTTAATAAAGGTTTGTCTAATTTTTAAAAATCGACTACTGAATTGTTCCCGAGTCTCCTTCAGTACAATAGAAATCACACTTTTTGAACATTTTCAGAAATTCTGCATTAATTCATGAATCGTAATTTATGGACCATCAATCAACCCTTTCCTGATGTCCGCGATAAAAATGTTGTAACTCACATATTTCACTCTCTAGCATGCTCATATTTTTGATTTCACGAAAATGCTCCCATTGTTAATCTACTACAATTTTCCCCCAAAAGACAATCATCACGAAATTTGATATTATACACCACATTTATGTTTCCAGATACACAAAGAATGAATTCATATAATAATTTTGTTTGTATAAACAACAAGGGATGCTTAAAAAGTATTGAGAATTTAAGCTTAATGAAGCAGAAACATTTTCACACATCCGTTATTAACCTTTAGAAAATATATCACTGGGTCGGAATATGATTGAAATATCCATGTACATATTTTAAGTCTGTACAGTTTTTTCAATATCAAGGTCTAAGGTTGTCCTGTTACAATTAACTCCAACCAATTCATCAGTTCCTAATCCAGTTATTTTATTACACAAATTGCACTCACAATCTGACTGAGCAAGCTTTATCTTTGATGACGAAATTTTGCCCCTTTACGAAATCTTGAACATTCGTGGACAATTTTAACCATCATCGCTATCGAATGGAATTTGAAATGTGCATCGCATTGGAGAACTCGAAAAAGGGCACATAATATGGCAAGGATCAGCAGCATAGCTTCTTTCATATTTCCTTAAGTTCGTCATATTTGTAAATCTGAAAAAGCCTATTGCCTTATTTTATTCCAAGAAGATAGTTTCTTTGAAATAAGGGGTCACATCATTTTGGTGTATTTTTGTTTCAAAGGGAATATCATCATTTCCCGCGTGTATGATGTCATTTTTTGGTATCAGGGAATTTAGTATCATGAGTGAAATATCAAAAACCCATATTCTCCAAGTACATGTGAAGCAGAAGACCAAAAGGTTTGTTCATGTGGCTAAGACCCCAGCGAAATATTCATACCAAGCAAACTCGCACTGTCTTTACCCAATACATTTTGTGGATAACAAACGCAAAGTGGAACAGTTTCATTATCATGGATGAGGAGCAAGGTTTCTCCGAATTCAGCCATTCACGAGATCTTACTGTTTACAGACATTCATCAACGTGTCCAGAGAAGGAAAGTAGCAGTAACCACAATTATGATAATATAATGTACCACTTGAACCCCTTGTTCAATGAAATAAAAACCACGGTATCCTACACACCATGAACAATTTTACGACTGTGATTTGATGTGGGTGATGGTGGTATAATATACAAATCAATAGTAGGATATACAAGTAAGTATTACCAATTTTATATGAACTAAGGAGATTATCAAAGTAAACACTTTCTTGCAAACTGACGCATCACTCCTCGTTCTTCAGGGTAAGAGGTTACGTGTAACTATTGCCAAAGTTGCCTTTTTCTAAATTGAAAGCGTGTAGATATAGTTGGGAGATTACAAAAAAGGAGGAGTAGGTAAGTAGGACTATGGAGGCCGGAACCGCAATGGAGCCGCAATATCGCTGGAGGTTCAGGGCCCTGGTGGTCGGCATCATTGACCTGATTATCTCCGGGACGTATTCCATACTGCTTACCATCTACTTGGGGATTTACGCTTATACTGTAGTAACCCAGGAACAAAGTCCTCCGGATCCGGAGTTATCTCCTGAAAGCTCTACTAACGTGATAGGAATCTACGTCTGGGGCTCCACTGGACTTGTTATATTGGTTACAGCCATTCAAGCCTTCGCCACCATCGGTCTTATCACTGCCACCAGCCTCGGAGTTCGGCCTGCAAAAGCTTTAGCACGGATCACGTTTTGGATGATCATGATCATCATTTTGATGGTTGTTAATTTGGTTGCCATTTGGCGCAGTTCAGTCACCATTATCGCTACCATTGTTGAGAACATTGTTCGCGGGATATTTTTGTTTATTGTGGTGAAATTCTGGGTGGAGTTGAAGGTTGGGAGTAGGGCGGGTGGGGAAAGTGATGTAGCTCCACTGGCTATGAACTAGATTGATCACGATGATATTTTTTAATATTCCGGTTTCAATTGAGCTATATGGAAATTTCAATGGTTATAAATTCACAAAATTTTGACACAAACTTGAATTTGATTAGTAATAACTATTATTTTGAAATTAAATTAGGGTTTGTTGAATCCCGTGGAAGTGGAATGATTAATTAACAAAATTGAATAAAATGAATTTATCTGGTCTCACATCTCTCTCTCCCTTTCCTATTCTCCACTCTCTTTCTTTGTATCTCTGCAGAGGCTGCTTGTGAGTGACAAAGAAAGTCGGGTTGGTGCACAAAGTAACTTTCTGCACTAAAAAATTTCAATTAACTAATGAGGTGAACAAGGAGGACCATATTGCCCCAATGGACATCGACACATTTTATATAGCAAAATCATCTAGCTGAAACAAGATGTATTCATGCACGCACTGCATATTATTACTCTCGCTCGATCAAGTTTTAAGTCAATGTTTTAAGTTACAGACTGACTACAATACTCAAAATGACATTGTTGTGGGGCTTGACCTTCCTTAGTCAGAAATACCGCAAGAGTAAGATCCTATTCTCCACTCTCTTTCTTTGTATCTCTGCAGAGGCAGCTTGTGAGTGACAAAGAAAGTCGGGTTGGTGCACAAAGTAACTTTCTGCACTAAAAAATTTCAATTAACTAATGAAGTGAACAAGGAGGACCATATTGCCCCAATGGACATCGACACATTTTATATTGCAAAATCATCTAGCTGAAACAAGATGTATTCATGCACTGCATATTATTACTCTAGCTCGATCATGTTTTAAGTCAATGTTTTAAGTTACAGACTGACTACAATACTCAAAATGACATTGTTGTGGGGCTTGACCTTCCTTAGTCAGAAATACCGCAAGAGTAAGGTAGAGGCGACGCGTTATCTAAAATATTATGGATGGTTTATGGTGCTGGAAAGACTCTGGTATTTCAAAGAAAACGAAATCAGTTTGCTTGTCGTCACAACCAATTGGAAAATCAAGTAACATCGAATTTCTTATTACCTACGCTCATCCCAATCACAAATGAACTCAGCTAATGTGTAACATAAAACCAAAAATATTATGTCCGAATCTTACAGACTTGCTTGCAGTGCAGCTCGTAATAAATCTGACAATAATGCTCAACTTCTCCGCAATGCAGCTTCAATGTGATGGTTAGATGGTACGTGAAATAACTTGTGACTCATATGATGATATCATAATATCATTCATCCAAATCCAGACTTGTGGGAATGAGGAGGTAGCCCTGTTCTCAAGCTATTTTAATGTAACAACCAATGCAATGTAATGCACTATAAATAACCTGTAGTTTTTGTTAACTGCAATAAATAACTATTACCATTCTCATTCTCTGGATAAGATAACCTCAAAACGTTAGGAATACATATAATATTTTAAAAATTCGCATGCTTCACTTTGCCGTTAGTTTTCTGAAGAGCCTAAAATAAAATGCGATATCCGAACTAAAAACCATTTCTTTCGTTATATCCCTTGTATTTTTTTCTTAATATGTGACTAATAATTAAATATGACAAAAGAAGAAGATTAAAACATTATGCGATTTAAATATTAGCACTTTGAGGAGTTTTATTCGTTGCAGCCATCCACCGCAACTCGCCACTGAACTTGGACACAATACAAAGGAGCACACCCCGGGCAACCAGGGTCAGAATCGTGGTGATGGTAGTGGGCGGGTAGAAGACGCCAAGACCGGAGATGGCCATAAACGCGATGGACATAATTCTCCAGTACCTTATTAGCTGTAAAGAATTCAAAGGGGGACGGTCCGGCTCCGTGGAAAGTAATAGTTTGATTGAAGCCTCAATTTGGATGACTGCAAGCACATAGCCAGTTAGTGAAATGGTCCAGTTGATAATTAGTGCTAGGGTGTCAGGTGTCGCCGAGTCGTTGGCTTTCCCTTGGCTTCCGGAGGGAGCTGGGTTGGTACTCTTAAGTAGTTCAGACAAGGAGATGGTTTGAAGAATCAGGAGGGCGGAGGAGGAGGTGAGATCAATGTAGCCGACCATTCGAGCCTTCTCATCTCCATTTGGGTTGGATAGAGTCCATGATGACTCTGTAATGTACAAAAACAATCAATTGGAGCTACAAATGTACAATTTGAAATGTACTTTGTGCCAAAAAAAACTAAAATTAATTTGGCTTTATTTTTCCTGTCAGCTAAATTACCTAAGCGAGCGCGTCAAATATTCTCTTGTGGAAATAATCAAAACTAGTTCGTTCTAAAATCCAAACTTCCATCTACAAACGAAATGTTATCAACGAGAAAATAAAACACAGTGAGGAATGATGATTAATGGCATTTACAATCTTGTATCAAGGTTTTAAAACAAAAGTCACACGTGTGACGTACCAGTTGTGGCTCCGTTGTGGGAGGGTGGCGGGGTAAAAAGATTTTGTTTTGCAAACAGAACGGAAAGTGTCGCCTGGAAAATACAAATCAAATGGGAAATGCCGAGCATCGAGAGCGTCACAATATCATTTGTATCAGTAGGATAGTATCATCATCATGGCCATTTTTGCAAAACATTATTATACCTATACCAATATATCAAACGTTTTTATTCAAAGCAGGATAATGCCAATTTGGTTCATAATAAAGCTAAAATGTCTGCACAAAGGTGCCTGGAAACTGTGCTGGAACTAAAATAGGAAGGACAGGAGTTACATTTTTCTCTTCTTCCCTAATATACAAGTGTTAAATTAATGGGTTAAATCGCTAATCCGAGAGTTTATGAGCTTCGTCTCGTATTCCTGTCTATAAGAAAAATAAGACGGAGAAGGGGAGAGGAGCGACGCTAGCAAGCAGCTCGCGAAAACGTTTCGTGTTTAACTTATCTTGAATTGAGCCTAGTATTTTCCAACATTTACTTTGGCGTCATTCATTCCTAAAGGAAAAAGGGGTACATAAATCCGTCTCACTTTTGTTGGTTGCCGACAGAGAAGTGTATACTGCTTGCATGGGATCCTGGCATACCTAAATATTCTTTCCAACTGACGCAAGTCACTGTCGAGATGCATGACCTGTTTATGGACTGGTTTGATAGCTGCTATATCGTTCCATATGCACTTGTTCTTGTCGCTGTTCATATTTTGCTATACTTTAAATTAAAACATCTGAACGAAATTGAGAGATGCGATGACGTAGTAGCAAATACCGGCGGCTAACCTTCTGGGGATATGTGCAGTTAGGATTAAAAAACTTATGGCCAATTCCAGTGACCATTTTTATTTCATATTTCCAAATTAGTATAATAAAATTGATGGAAAGCGAAATGGAAATGAAAATATTCAAAAAGTTAGAAATGATTGACTGCCACTGCAGCCCTGTTGTCCTCCATTCCTGCAGCCTCCTCCAGCTCAAACATGAACATGGTCACAATCCCAAGGAAAATCGTTCGAGTAATGAAGACGGCCAAGGCGGGCGGTCCAGCAGCGGAAAACATGTTCACTGCCGACATCACCATCAATGTTATAATTCGCGGCACGCCAGAATCTGGTCAATTGTAGAGCTTCCGAGGGAGAGCGTTCCGGCCCGGTAGAGTAGATAAGCTTCACCGCCGCCACAAGTTGAATGATAACAAAAGCAAGGGCAATTCCTGAACCGAGTCCAATTAGGTATCGAAGGTGTTCGGTAGTTATTGGAAGAAAGGTAACGATGTCATCTTTCCTCCCATTGGTGGCAGCTAATATGACGCCGATTAAGGCCAGCCAGAGTGTGGCTAAAGTGAGAATGGATAGCATAGCGATGGCGAGTTCCACGTAGCCAACGGCTTTAGCCAAAAATTGCCACTTAAATTGCGATTCATGCTCCATGTTCCTTCCCCTCCTGCAAATTGGAAAAATAATGTTTTTTGGTCGATATTGTACAAAATGGAGGAACATCTGCCTAAAACTAAATAAAGCAAGGATAAAAAAAAATCTCACGCTATTTTGATTTTCTTGAGATATTCGGATACGTGATTTTTATTAACGAATATGGATTAATACGCTTTTTACAAGTTGTCACTTTCCTATATTCTGACCCAAGTTGTAAATGCAAAGAGGAGGAATTAGCAAAATTATTAATTTATTTGTGCATTACATGGAAATCATTGATTGCGGACAACCACCTCACTCAAAGCCATTGTCAAGCTGAAACACAGAGCCATAAAACATGAAAGTGTGAAATGTTCATGAATAGAAATAATTCC
>JAANSN010005514.1:0-12289 GCA_036850665.1 Dicranocentrus wangi
ACGGGTGGCGAGTAGCCGTGAACAATGACTTTCACTTTCCCTTCGGGATTCCACCGGCGTCGTCCACCTGAATCCGCATCGGATCCATTCCGCTGTAGCTCCTCCCATTTGCCACTGACAACCAAACAAAAAACTGCAATCAATCAAAAATCGCCATAGCGGCGCTCTGTCTGATGTTACACTTACGAGTTTTTGTGAAACACACCTTTTGGAACGAAGGAGATAGCGGATTTGCTTCTGACGCTGGCGCTTCTCCGAATCCGAATCTGGGTCCATCTGCAGGCGTATTCCACCTGATGATGAACCACCCCCTCCATCACTTGATCCCACACCCATTGTTGTATATTCTCTTGTGAATTCGTAATGAAATGGGTCCGGTAGCATGCTTCTTTTTGGACTCACGCCAAGCTCTATTGGAGTATCGTGGTGTCCAAAAAGGGGAACACTGTCCTCTGGTTCATCCCTTAAATACAACACTCACGAATGACAATATCGTGCAATGAGCCAGTTTACTGAATTATTACTGTAATGCCATAATATGTATAATTTCAGCGGAACGTACGTATTTGTTTTTTCATCATCGGATGCATCGTCGCTTGTATTAAACGAGCTGTCAGTTTTGTAGTCATCGGTTACGGAGGCGTCGGTGGTGGAGGCCTCCGTTGTGGGAGCATCCTGTGTGGAGGCGTCGGATGTAAGTGAGGCGTCGGTTCTAAGGACGACCATCAAAGCAAAAAGGGCAACATTCACGTCGACCCCAACCGTAGAGCGCACTGAATAACCAGTTTTGATGCACATGGTTTAGGTGGAAATCCGTATCAAAATGGATTGACACGAACAACACAATTGTGGTGGGTTAGTTTAAGTTCAATTCCTAGTTCATTTACAGGTAACGTCACTTGTGGCTGCGCATCAACAAGGTTGTAAATCAGAGGAGTTGAGCTAATGTAATGACCCTGTACCAGCACCTGATGCAAGGCAGGTCGCAGTGGCAATAATTTTATACCAGTTTCATTGGTGCTAGTAAATTGGGCACATTACAAATCCCATAACGGGTCATAGAGAGCGGGAATTTGGCACTCCCCCCGTCAACGATTGCTTAGGACAATTGGCACTAAAATGGTATAAAAATTGGCAATTGTATGGTAATGTTATCCCTAATAATATTCATTCCCTCATTTCTATTGTAGTACGCTCGTTACTCCTGGTGCATGCATTGTAATTAGTGATTCGTTTTTAGCTCCTACCGTTGAAAATATAAATTACAATGTTTACTAAATGTATCAAATATGTTCTATTCCGTGCCAGAATTTACCGAAACGTATGAGTATTTCAAAAGAAAATTTTTAAATATTTGTTAAAAGTACCCAATGTGTTATGCAGCGATCAAGAATTTGCCTGATGTGAGTAAAATTAGGATATTTTGCATATTCGGGAAATATTCAGCTGTGAAGTCAGGGCGCAATGCACATACACTGAATTCATAATAGTACGAGTTAGCGCCGTTTGCAAACCCTGAGCATTGATCCAAATCCGTCCTATCCCGTAACTTTTGTTACTTGAAATCATGACAAATGCGTTCGCACAAACTGAGGTATTTGACATAATTGCATAGTTGGGAAAATAATTCAATTAAAACTAGTTTTCCCATTGCCGCATAATATGCGGCAGCAGCCTCATTGATTGAAAAGAGATAACAAGTACGCCTTTGTAGAATATTTGAGAGAAATTATATAATAGTAGAATGAACCAAAAAGCTTAATGCATCCAACACAAAATCCAGACGCAGCGCGGACACCTGATATCCAAATAAGGAAATCAAATACATTTTTCGACTAAAGTTTTCAAATACTTATTTTATTTCAAGAATAGCAATTGGTTTTGAAGAAAACATCAAATACAGGGATTTTTTATCTAATCAGCAACAGACTCACCGTTTGGTTCATGCAAAACTCAACAAGCACCACTGGCGTCAGCTCATCCACAAAATTGACCGATCCCAAATGAATCTTGAGAGGTGGCAGGGATTCCACAAACAATTTAATATATCTCCTCTTCGTACGATCCCCAATTGTCGGAATAACCCTTTCCCGGGTCAACGCAACAAGCTTCACTGAGTCGGAGTAGAGCCTCCCAAAGGCCCCAAGACAGACCAAGATGACGAGGAGAAGGTTAGTAGCAATTAGTCCAAAGAAGACCAAATGGGGCGGAGATATGGTTGCTCCATAGTGGACCACCGAGTACAGCGAAATAGTGAGGCCCAGAATGATATTGGCAATGCCGACGTTGATCCCTCCGCGCTGGACGTCGTTGTAAATGACGAGAAAACACTGGAGAAGCCTGTATATCGATATCCTCCGAAGGTACATGTTTCTCAGGGTCAAACCTTTTTGGGGATTCGCTGCCATGAGCAACGAGCGTCGGAGGAACTCCAAGTATTTGAGGAAACAGCAGCACTCCAGATACGCAAACTGAAAGAACTGGATGGCAAAGGCCTCGTTCAAATCCACAATGATGACGAGGGTGAGCATCAACACCAAAATCAGCTTCAAGGTTGCCCAGGAATCCCACCTTTGCCCGGATATGCACTGGTCGTCAAACAGGAACACGCCCAACGTGGCGGAGGAGCAGGGGCTCTTCCACCGCTGATCAATGTTTGCCAGCTGGATGAGGGGCTGGGAAATGCTAATCAACTGAAGCGTCATAATGAGTCTTTTCTGCAGTCGTGTCAGCACGGATTGGGAGGCGGCGGCAGAGGCGTCGTATCTTGCCTCAAAGGAAAGGAGAGAGTTGAAAAGTTGCCCGACGGCCGCCCTCCCTTTGAAATAGCTGCCGGAGTAAATTATGGAGGCGGTGGTGTTTAGCGTGTAAATCAGGCTTTCGAGGAGAACAGGAAGGGGCTCTCGCTCCCGCTCCCTCCACAGTTGCAGCCAGAGGAGGAGTGCGAAAAGGAGGAAACCCGAGAGTTTCACTTTCTGCCACTGCAGCTGCCGGTCTGTGTGCAGAACAAGAGTCTTGCTCGCGGAGCTATAATACAGCGGGAATGTTCCGACAGCTTCCTGAAGTCTCAAGTTTAGGGTGAACAGGCTAAAAATGCTGCGATTGGCAAGAATCATTGCAAGCCTTTTTGTANGCGGAGCTATAATACAGCGGGAATGTTCCGACTGCTTCCTGAAGTCTCAAGTTTAGGGTGAACAGGCTAAAAATGCTGCGATTGGCAAGAATCATTGCAAGCCTTTTTGTATCAGAGCGGTATAATGGAATGGTTTTCTTGGCGAGAATATTGTGAATATAAATATATTTCTGAAATGCCAAGTGTTAATATTTGGGAGTGCAAAACCACTCGAGGCGGAGACCAGAGAAGAAAGTTGTGAATTCCGCCGGTATTGCTTCGACATACGGAGCTTGTCCAACAAGGATGTTTGGACAATTTTCTAAATTATGCATTCGTAAATTATACATCACCCACCCCCAGCGGAGGCTAAAGCGGAAAAATAACTACGAGAAACTGTCATGCGGTGACTTATCCGAGTAATGTATTGAATTATTGAAAGCTACACACTGACTGATGAAGTACGGAGGCACACGGGAATGTGTCACAAAGTTGTTGAAGTCATGACAAAATAAGGAAGAAGCGGACTTGTTCACAGCGCGAGAGGCAGGAGATGAGAGGAGAGGCGTGTAGAGAAAAATAAAGAAATTACGAGTTTTTGCCATAGGACGGTGGTGGGATGAGTGACGGACGGAGTTTTTTGTGGTATCCTACATCATCCATGAATTTTTAACAGACTATGAATTACTAAAGCTGAGAGCCAAGGCGTGTATTTTATCCACACAAATGTTCGACATATATTACGCCAAACTTTAGATTCAGAATTCAAATTCTGGCAGGTGGAATTATTGGTTATTATGCAAATATAGGGGTATTATTATTTTGGGCTTTTATAATCCAAAAATGCTTGACACGTCAAACCTGCTAGGCGCGTATATATGTAATATTCGTCTATAATTAGCATATTAAATATTATGATATATAATCAACGTCAATGTCAACATTACGGCAAACATATAATTAAAGTGTCCAACAGGAACATTATAATGTCGTGGAGTGGAGTGAAAGGCAAAACACGCCTGTAAAAAAGCCATTTTTTTCAGAGAGGAGTTTAACATTTACTGCATCTTTCTTTTTCAGAAGCATTTTTTTAATAAGCGATTTCGTAAATTAAAGCAGCTATCACTTATCATCAACCTTTGACACGATAGCCTTCCACAATAAATAATATAATGAGACCTAAAATAAATAGTTCGTCGTACACATTTCATCATGTCGAAAGTATAACGTAATAATAAATTAATCGACAATATAATATGGCTTATCGACAGTCGACTACTTATTAGTAAATCGAGTTTTACCGGGATGCACAATTTTGACGGGATAGTCCTAACGGAAATGTAGTAGTATTAGTAGTAGTAGTAGTAGGAATCATTAAAATGAGACCACCTTTGTAGTTTTTATTCTACGCAGCAATAACCTTAGCTCAAGGAAAGCAGCGACAGCCATTCGACCCGTCACTAGAATCGAGCCTCTTAGACCTCCCCATATCCTGACTCTGTCCTCCACCAGGAAGCTCAACATTCCAACCCCGTTTCCAGCAAGGTAGGTGACAAAGAGCACCACAATGTTTCCATTCATGGTCGGCTTCTCCACCTCCAACTCCGGGGCCAAGTAGTCCAGATTCCCTGCGATGATCCTCTCCCACCACTCCAGTATCCCAGTTGTTCCCATTTGACCCATCCTCCTGATCAAATTCCTCTGCGGAATCCACCCACGCAAATGCATGCCTCGCAGTGAGCGGAGCAATGTGTCCTTGCCAACGTACACGTGCTTTAGTCCCTCCCGGATGAGCTTGTGAGCCATCTTGTTGCTAGTGATTGTGGGGAGGATGACTGCCGACTGGTTGCACTCCGCCAGCAGCCCGTAAAGTCGCTCGTCCTGTCGACGCTTAAGCCACTCTCCCACGGCGGTTCCATCATCCACTTCACTTTTGTTTGCAACTGACTCCCAATCCTGCACGACCGATGGGTACAACTCCGACCTATTGTAAATCGTCGTGAAACGTTCTAATTCCACTTCGGTTGGAGAGGAGAAGAGTAGGTCATTCAGATCACAAATCTCACAACTTGGATGAAACGGGATGCTGTAAATTGGTCCATAATATGATGAAGGGATGATGGTGGGCGGTTTGGAAAAGTCCAATCCAAGTCGATCCCTCAGTTTGACACTCCCAGCCGCAATCCCATCCACGCTGTCAAGCTCGCCCGGGCTGATTCTTGTGTAGAGTCTAAAATGGTCGGCAATGAGCTCGGAGAGGTAGCCGTATGGAACGGGTTGCCTCTGCGCTATCATCCTGTACACGTTGTCGTTCCGGTACGCATTGCTTAGAACACTGCCTCCAAAAGAGGACCGCCAGCACAAAGGCCTTGAGCGCAGGACACTTTTCTTGAGTTGGGGTGACCTGGTCGCCGCGCTCCAGCAGGATTTTCACTGGCTGGAGGAACACGTCCCAAACGAATTTTTTCTTCAGAGGTTTTTTAGACTCAACCCAGGTTTGACCTCGCTCAATCAGGAAGAGGGATATTGGGGTCAGAATCATCAGCACCGCCACCGTCGCAATCCACACGTATTTGTCAAATATCTCGAAAAGCTCCTTGAACGCGTATGGCTCATCCGACGGCCGTCCACAGCTAATGAACTTGAACGACTTGAACGCGTGCTCATAATTGAAGGAATACTTTCCCGGATCAAAACTCGTCCTATAACTCGTCCCTACCTGGACCACGGAAATGTGATCAGCGGAGTAGTAGTCCAACGACTTTAGTCGCACCGTGCGGCAGCTCCTCGTTTGTCCATCCTCAATTGCTTCTGACGCAATTGTGTAGTTTTGGATTACTGACATCCACAAATTTGCATAGACTCTGTGAGCGTTCCCCTCCCCAAAGGGAAGTTGCCAAGGGGAGTCCTTGGTTTCCGTAAGAATCCGGCACCAGATTAGTCGCACTGTGCGACAGCTCGCCGCGTGTCTATCCTCAATGGCCTCCGATGCAATTGTGTAGTTTTGGATTACTGACATCCACAAACTTGCATACACTCTGTGAGCGTTCCCCTCCCCAAAGGGAAGTTGCCAGGGGGATTCCTTTGTTTCCCTAAGAATCCGGCACCAGTCGGAAGTTGAAGTTACTCCAGAGTCAATCATGGCATCTAGAAACAGGAAGTTTGTAACAACTTCCGTTCGCCTCGACATTCTCTCTTCCGTTTGGGTTATGAAAGAATCCGGCACCAGTCCGAAGTTGAAGTTACTCCAGAGTCAATCATGGCATCTAGAAACAGGAAGTTTGTAACAACTTCCGTTCGCCTCGACATTCTCTCTTCCGTTTGGGTTATGACGAGCCGAAGATTGTCGTCATCGCTCCTTCTTGAAAGCTGCTCGAGAGGGTGAAGCCGGAAGCCAGCTTCACAGCCGCCGGGGCAGTTTAGTACCATCTGGGCTTCCACCAAAATTGCAACTTGTTCCGCCGTCACGTGCTCCTTCCGTTTCAATTCAATGACGAAGCCTAGAATCACGTCTGACCTCATCTTTAACGCGCGACGACGGTTGCTGTATATCCGAGTCACAAAGGAATTGATCATTCTCGCAATATCCGCGGATTGCCGCCTTGGGTCCTCCTCCTCCTCCTCCTGATTTACGGCAAGTTTAGTAGGAATCCAGAGGTGCACTGGTGGGGTTGACGACACCCCGAAACTGGCATCCACATATTCAAATACAGATGTTGTATTGAACAAAAATTCGGAGGGATTTTGGTATTCCAAGTAACTGTAAATTGTCGGTCGTGGGAGCCACCGTTCCATCAAAAGATGGTCGGGTGGAAACAGATGAACGTTGGCGGTACAAGTCCAGGGCTTGCTCCGCGGAATGTATTGGTTCAGTGTGAGGCTGGCGCAGAAACCTCCATGAGACCTGTGGAACATTGTCAAATGGCTGCCGGTACAAGGTAGCCCCAGTCCATCAAGAACTGCTGTTTGGTTTTCGGGAATCGGAATTCCACTCAACGCGTCATCAAGTAGATATCCAAATCCTGCGTATCGAATGACTGGCTCTGTTTGTGTGAGCAGGATCGGGACTGTCAAAGGGGCCAAGTTTCCTCCCCGATAGTTGACAATGTGGAGGAGACAGGAGGGCTGGAATGGGGTCAAGTAGTCGTTCAAGTTGGCAACCACCGGAATCTCGGCCTCCATTTTGGCAGCCTTCGGCTGGAAATAATGTGCAAGAAAGTTGACGTCATTGGGGTCGGAAAGCCCAAAGGCAGACGTGACATCCTCCAAACTACCCCTCCCAACTTTGTTAAGAGGTGGTGGTGGTGGTGGTGGTGGGGGGCCGGGTGACTGCAAGAAGTCGTCATTTGCCCTGCTAACTATTTGGGTGATGGAGTGAGAAATTAGAAGAAGTGTAAAGATTTCCGCAAATCCGACTTTGGTCCTCAACCTGTTTCCCCAAAACTTGGTTTGCATTTTGTTTTATACTCTGACGGATTTTTTGTCTAAATTTGCGTCTTTTGGACTAGCTAATCTAACACGATGAAAGTGAAATTCTAACCCAGCTCCCCTGAAAACTGTCAAAAAACCACACTGAAAGAAATGTGTAGTTAGACCAAAATCCGATTCTTATTTCCACTTTGGTGCGGCAGAATAACTCAACCTTGGCCTTCTTTCTATGACATACCAACCAAGCTTGACAAGAGTTTGAGAAAGTAGCTTAGTCGTCTGGGTTTGAGCACGAAAAAGGCACTTTGCTTAATTGAAACAAAAAATCTCACGTGATATGCCAAGTAGGTAGCCAGACATCAATAAAGTTATATTGTAACCTAGAGTAATTAATTATTTGTGGAAGTGGAAATGCATTAATATTACACTAGAGGAGTGGTGAAAAATTTTCCATTTCCAGAACCATTCAAACCATATTTCATAAAGAACTTTTCATTACAGAGCAAGAGTTTTAGCCAGGGAGCGCCCACGTATAGAGTGAATGAACTAGGATATTAATTTGATGCAATTTTAAATTCTCTGACACGCCACGCACCGGAACAAAAGGATGATCATAGAGAGAAACACATGAATGTAGTATAGTCATGTTAGAGCAACGTCGGGAACTACGTTTTATAACGTCTTATAAGGCTTCTTATATTGGATCTATCAAGGCATCTTTAAATCCACTCGTGATTTATGCTATAAACAGTTTGCCGTTTAAAGAGCATAACATTAGTGTCACATTATTAGTGACCTTCAGCCCGATCACCGTCGTGGCCTGATCGAGGTCAAAGTCAACCAAAGACAACCTTCACCTCTAAAACGAATGTTCACACCCCCACTATATATAATATATTCTTGCACGAACGATGAACTTGTGTCGCCGCCGGCCAGTCAAAAGGGGAATGTGTAAACTCAAAATAAATCTGTGGAACACCACCACCTATATTTTTTTCATGTTTTTTCACCAGGTGACGGTTGGTATCACCGACCAGAACCACTTGAGAACTCTTCCTCCCGATCACCTGCCAAATAAAAGTAAAAGCATTTAAATGGAAACAAGCCCTTCCTTCGGCCGCCTAATAATTTAGATACATTTAAACTCCCATTTTTAAATAAAATGGAGACTTGATTAGTAGTGCTCACAGTCGTGCGTAACTGTCCTCATTACGGAGGACAGGTAGAGAGCAGAGCAGCCGGAGGAAAGAATATTTCGCAAGTTGACCTTATCGCGCGGTTGATGAACTAGACGAATTCATTCAACTTCACCGCACCTTCAACAACAACATGCTCTGTCCCGTGGTATGTGTGTGCTGCTCCACAAGAATTCAGCTTGAGCTCAAAACAAAACAAGCTGGTGATTTTGTTATCTAAGAAGAAATTTTTTCACGTTTTAGCAAAAAATGAAAATGATTTAAAAATGGGGAAAATCAAACAAAATTTAAGAAAGAACACGTGATAATAATACAGATGAAGCCAGTTAATCTAGCCTTTTTTACATTGATTTTTCACACCATATGTCATGCCCTGATGTGATCAGATCCGAAAAAACATAGGATTGCATGTAGTGTGACGTGTGTGGTGTAGTTTTATCGAATAGCTAGGTAGGAGGAAAACGACGAGTTGACGTGTTCACATTTTCACAAATACGTAGTAGTAGTAACACATGCCAAAAAGGAAAAAAAGGGTTAACGCATTCAATAATCGTTATATTATGCAAATGCAAAAAGGGTGGACGAAATAAACTTCATTAAACCTTATTATCCTGCATTTCAACGCCAAAAAAACCTGTTTCTTCCTCTTGTTGCATCCCAACTCATTGATAGGTACTTTAAAAAAAAATACGAGATATACCCATTGTAATAAATTTTTTTGCTGTTTGCCCTTTGCTGGATGGAGGATGAATATACAAGATTTTTCTCTGTGTGGGACAGATATTTTTTCTCCCAAGAAAGCAGTTCTCTCTCTAGACACACAAAATCCAAAAGTATATTATGTAGCCTGTCTGAAAATTTGCATTTTGATTTGGATGATGTGAAGGTGCTGGATTCACGCTGGAACATGTGTGGAGTTTTAAAAAAAATATAACGTGTTTGGACTAGAATCCTGTCCTCCAAATCGCGGTCCACGAAAGAGGACAACTATTTTATTTTTATATTCGAGCTACTAGTTTTTTTTCTTCTCCCATTGACACTGGTCGTGGTCGTGAAATGCGCACTCACTGAACTTTAATTTGAGAGAAAAACTACAAGTGTTTCTATACACATTATTGCTGTGCTGTTGTGCTACTACAAATATAATATAAAGATGGGGTTAGGATTCCAGAGCCATGTCAGTTCATTCTCACAGATCACGCATGTCGTAACTCGATAATCTAGGTGCAACGTGGAACCTCAATCACTTGACATAAAACATCATCACTTACATTTTCTTATTTGTTGAATATTATTGATACATTGAAAAATGAGGAGTTTGGGAGGCCTCCTCCTGTTGGTGCTTCTCGTGTATCTGGGGGGTGGTGGTGGGTCGTTCGTCGTCGTCCGTGCTGGACCCACAGAAGGAGATGTCTACACTGCAAAGGAGCTCAAGGCTCTTGAAAGAGTAACTGAGAAAAATAATATAATATCTCACACTGCCCCAAAAACCCTTTCCCACGATGACTCAGAAGATTATTTTTAATTAGTGATTTTTAAATTAATTATTATTTTACTTTACGTATTTTTATAGTTCAAACCACTCGTGATGTCAAAAATCCCGACATCCTCCCTCATTCAAAACTACAAAAATGACGATTTGTATTGGATGCAATTTCTTAGATGTAAAAAACACGCTTTCACAATTGATGATTTATACGTATATTATTCTTCTCTAATTAGATTAATGTGTTATTGACTGACGACATGTTTTTTCTCTTTTCAAAAGTTGCGTTAACAAATTTACATTTAATATGAATTTTTTCATCATTTTTTATTAAATAGTCAAGAATTTGGACGTCCGAGAAGCAGAGAAGAAATTTATAGAGGTAAAAAACTAAAAAAAATAAAACAGAGCTAATCAATCAAAGCTGTATTTTTTTTCTCTCTATCAATTTATTCTTATATATTATGATAAATGACGAGCGTATGAATAAACCTGAAACTACTATAAAATTATTCCTTCTTACTGCATCCCTCTTGGAACTCAGCATTTGAGATGGAGGGAGGACATGAGAATGGACACCCTGGAATATGGACAAGAAGAGCTGGCAGAGTTCCAAAGAGACATTCCAATGTATCAGAACGGGGTCACCAAGGATGGGAAGCCAGGTAGTAAATAAAATTTAATATATTTTTCATTTTAAAACTAGATAGCTAATTAATTAATTAATATTATTTTTCGGAATGTGTGGGTGGGCTCAGTTGTGGAAGTGATCAACACCGAGTGGCAGGTTCGAACCAAGGTGCTCGCTGGGAAAATGAAGCCCATGCAGCGCTGGGCAGCAACCATGTTTGAAATCCCACAGCGACGCCTTTACGCCGCGAGAGCAGCCGGAGCCAATGTTTCCCAGGCGCTTGCACTCGTGGAACTGGAAGGATTCAACTTGATCGAACAAGGGTGTCCAACATGTACACAAAATCTTTTTTAATCCTTTCTTAAAAAATGCATTTTTATTTTTTATTTTGTTTCCCAACGTCTTGTTTTCCATAATAATAATAATAGGTTTGCCATTGTATGCTGGCATGGCAGTCCAGGTGGAACATCACTACCCAAACATATTTGAAACCATTAACGCAATTAACAGTAAGTTGATATTTTTAGATTTGGCGTTTTGGAGGGGAGGAGGAGTCGCATCTTTATTATAAATATACCATACATACATATAATAACCTACCATCATCCTCCCTCTCCTTTTTTAGTTCCACCACATTTTAAAATCGTTCTCAACCTTGTGCTCCCCATCATGAGGCCAGTGACTAGAAAGTCCATCATATCCTATCCGGACAAGGCTGTGTGGGTCCCGTGGCTGGATGGCCTCATGGACAAGAACGAGAGGGGTGTGGCCGTTGGTGGAACTATTCTGCGGGGTGACTCGTCGTCGTGAATCAAGTTGTGACATTTCTTCAAGTGAGTTTGTAATAATCCCCAGAAGGACTCCGCCGCCGCCAATAGTCTATTCTCCTGTAATTTGACTATATACTCACTCTGATGACTGACTGAATAATCACCAAAATAATATTATTTGACCAGATATTGCATGTCCGGCTGGGCTTATATTTTGTGCTTTCCATGAAATTACATAATAAAATTGTCGTGTATGCAGACTCGGTTTTCTATACAGAACTTTAGTATTTATTTAATCTGATCCGAATAGGTTTTAATGGTACAGAGAGTTGTATTCACCTAGCCGGATATAATAGGAATGAGAACCTTGTCGCATGAAGCAGCTAATTGTATCTCAATCTGTGCACCCGACTGGTGCCATGCTTCCGACTTGCTCGTCTCTTGAGATTGCCTACAATGACCATGAACTGACTAACTGACATAAAGCATGCAAATGACTTTTAATTGACTCTAGCTATTTTACCTATTTAAATATCTAAATTTCATTTTTAGCATTGAATTCAAAATCAGCGATGTCAGAAACCCGTGTGTACTTAATTTGAGCGAATTTCAATAAAGTTAGTGATCACTGAAAAATCACTGATTAGGGATTTCAAAATTCATTTT
>JAANSN010005515.1:0-12287 GCA_036850665.1 Dicranocentrus wangi
GCCAAGCATCTTGGGAAAGTGATTGTGGAGATGCCCAGTTTCCAGGTGGAGGGAAACCGATGGGTCCAGCGCCTCTTTGAGAGAAACGATAGAACTTACCTGATCACCGGCGGGCTGGGCGCAATTGGGCTGGCGGTGGCGAGGTGGATGGTGGAAGTCCACGGAGCACGCCACCTCGTCCTAGTAGGGCGGCGCAGCGCCAAAAAACCGAGTCAGGCTGCCATGGAGGCTGTAGCCCACCTCAGGGAGGAGTTTGGAGCTACAATTGTATGCAAATCGGTCGACATTTCCAGCTACGAAGAGTGTCGCCAGTTGTTGCTGGATTTCTCCTCGGGAAATGCGGAGGACTCCAACAACGAGTCGTCCAAGCTTCCTCCCCTCGGGGGTATTCACCACTGCGCGGGGGTGATTTGCGACAAGCTGCTCGTGAACCAGGAGTGGGAGGAGGACTTCGAGCCAGTTCTCGAGCCCAAGGCGGACGGACTCTACAATTTGCACCTCCTCACGAGAAGTCTTCCCACCACCCTCGAGTTTTTTGTGACCTACTCCTCCGTGACCTCCATTTCCGGGAATGTTGGACAGAGCAATTATGCGGCCGGGAATGCGTACATGGACTCGTTGATGGAGGTTCGGAATTATTATTCCAATGGAGCCCCAGGATTGTGCATCAACTGGGGGCAGTGGAGGGCGGGGCTAGGGGACAATCTGGAGATGAGGATTGCGTCCGGGTTTAGCGTTGCAGAGGGGATACGAGCTCTGGAGGGATTTTTCATGGAGAACAAGTCGGGGGCGGTGGTGGCGGGGAGGCTAAAGTTTCCAGAGATGGTGAAAATGGTTCCAAGTTATGGATCCACATTTTTGAGCTATTTGGTTAAGGAGGAGAAGGAGGAAAAGAAGAAGGTCGAGGGAAGGAATGGGAGCTCTGGAGGGAAGGGGAAGGACAAGCAGCAGCAGCAGCAGCCCTTTCTGGTGCGTTACAAGAAAAGTATGGAGGGGGAAATTAGTGGGGAGGAAAAGGGGAGGATGACAAGGGATTTTGTGAGAGAAGCTGTGGCCCAGATATTGGGGCTCCAAGCGGAGGAGATTGAGGATAGCGCCCAGTTTTCCAGCATGGGCATGGACTCGCTGATGTCCATCGAGTTGACGAACAAGCTGCAGTCCGAGCTGCCTGGCCTGACCGTCGGCTACATTGACATGGAGGAGTTTGGGAGTGTGGCGAAAATGAGTGATTTTGTTGATGGACTTGTTAATAAAATGTAAAAATTTGAGAATTGCGGTGCCTTAAAATAAGAATACTACTAAAAGAAAAACGACATATTTACAAGCCTTATTTATTTATTATTGCATTACAAAACGGCCTTTTTTTTATGAAAGGACGTTCGGGAAATTCGGGACTAATTGAAATTTTGTAATTAATTGAGTATATATGCAATTGAACATATTTTTTTTATTGTAACTCCATCTACTTCACTTTAAGCACCGATTTCAAACTAGTGTTAGGCTCCCAAATCCTTTCAAAATCCCTGAGAAAGCGTTCCAGGGCGTTTGCAGTTCTCCTCATGACTGGACACACGGACCGGGTAAAGACTCTAGTGGAAAAGGTGGAACTAGAATGAAGACATAGTGTGGGGTGGGATGTCAGAATCGTCGTCAGATGATGATGAGCGGATATTGGCATCAGTGGCATCAGGATGATCAGTGTTCAAATAGCTGCCGATTGATACCCCACTTGACCTTTATCGAAGATATGAAAATTTGAAATCCTCGAATCACATGATATATGCTGCCATAAGAAAAAAATAAGTAGTAACGGTTTTTAACGGTTACCGTTGATGAAAATGGCTGGCTGAATAACGAACTCGTCCTAGATAAAGTACTGGTGATGCCAGTAGTGAAAGAATTTTTCGAAAATCTTGAAAACTGTGGCTGCTAGAGTCGTCACAGACAGAGTAACAGACAGACAGACAGACAGGAAAGGAATCGCATAAACTTTCTAACGAAAGTTAACAATAGAGAACAAACGACGAGTTTTATGATAAACGAGAAAACAAATCGGGCGGTTGTACAAATGTTTTTCTCTATTCTTTTTTTATTAATGATAATATTCAACATTAGAGAAAATACGTTTAAATATCATACGGAAAAGTAGTTAACGGAAAACAAAATTATTAGTTTTAATCGTACAGTTAACATCGTTGATAGTTTAGTCACCAGTGTATCACATAGAACTAGTAACGGATGGCTTGATTTGATGTTAAAATGAATAATAATTATGCTGTGACTAGACACTAGACCAAGACGTGAAGCACAGATGTCAAACTATTCGAGCCCGCTTGATTCTTAATGTTGTTGCTGAGATAGCCCTCAAGTTGGTCACAAGTCTGCTTCATTTTTGGACACACCGAGTCAGTAAATGTTCCACTGGAAAAGGATTCACCATAGTAAGTAGAGTAAACGCAGAAAGGGGGAAGGAGGACAACTCCGTGGGGGCGCTTTGTTGACGGATAACAGCTCCTTGGATCGAATCTCCTTGAAATTAGCTCCGACATTTCGAACCGCGTCAACCTCGTCTGGAAGCTGGAAGGGCGGGGTGCCTCCGACACAAAATCAGCCTGATTCAATATTTCCCCGTCCCTCGTGTTCAGGATCCAGGAGGAGCCGGGCGACCCCAAGCCGGCGAAAGTGCAAAAGAACTCCTTGGCAAGGGTAATGACGTCAATCAGGAAGCGGTCAGATTCTTCCGGAGGGACAGATTTCGACTTTCTTTGCTGGAGCGCATATTCCTCGTCACAAGTGAAGCCGATGTTATAGCCGAATTTTGTCTTAACGATCGGATAGTTTGTTGGAGGATTTTCCGTAATTTCTCGCGGAGTTGGGATCAACTTCTTTCTGGCCAAAAAGAGGAGCACGAGCCACTGCAAATCTGTCGGCAGTGGGATACACTCTCGACAAAAGTCATCCACGGTCCTGGTCGACAAGCTGATTTTGTTCACGAGGCTCCAGTACGTGACGAGTTGGAGGAGGGGCCGGGCTCGAGTGTCAAAGGTGCTGAGGTAGCTCAACAACCGACATGACTGAACCTCTTGTGACCATGCAGTCAAGTCGATGCTAAACTTGAGCCCAGTCTCCGGCTCCAAGTAACACTCTTTTCGCACTTCCTGTCCAACTTGAAAGTAAGGAGGAAGCTCATGTTTGAGGATATTGGGTCCAATGGAGCTTTCGATTTCGTGTCGGGCAAACGTCAAGGTCGTACTTGTTGGGCATCCGGATAGCTCCCCTTGAAAGTCCGGATAGAAATGTAGTCTGTCATCTCCCAAATTCTTAAGTTGAAGGGCCCAGGTTCGAAACATGTACAACTTGAAGGCTGGATACTTCCAAATGAATCCCGTTTCCAACTTGTGCATCAGTCGGGTGGCACTCTGGAATTGGGCGTCTGGAATGAGAACCTCCGCACACAAACTACTGTACTGCGAACGCAATAATACTAAATCACACGTGATGGTGGGAATTCTCGGCGTAGGAGATGATGATGATGGTCCACTGATGATTTCCGTTGTCCTTTTGGCTTCTTCTTGGGGTTGGGGGGGTTGCTCAGGTTGCTGAGAACTTTTGGAAACTTTTGTAACCTCCAAAGCACCTGGAGGAGGAGGAGGAGGTGGTGGAGGAGACCCAGACAAGATTCTCTTTTCTTTTCCATCTCCTCCTCCTCCTCCTCCCTCATTATTGCTTTCCTCCATCATCCCCTTCCCCTTTCGACTTATTCCCTTCTCCTCAACCATCCCAGTTTTGCAGGGGGGTGCTGGTCCAGGTTCCGCAATATTGGTCACAATGGCATTCCCTAAAAAAAATCAAAATACATAATGACATTTATTCCCCTTTCGACTTATTCCCTTCTCCTCAACCATCCCAGTTTTGCAGGGGGGTGCTGGTCCAGGTTCCGCAATATTGGTCACAATGGCATTCCCTAAAAAAAATCAAAATACATAAATGACATTTTTTTATAGTTTAATACTGCCAACTTTATATACATTTTTTAAAAATAAAATTACTTTTTTATTATATAAATCAACACTTATTGTGTCATGCCTCACATTCCAAATCCAAGTAGTCCTTTCCCATTCTAATTTGCACCATCTGGCCATTTACTGACATTTTGAGGTCCTCCGACTTTCTCCAACACATCACTAACGACTTCTCTACAAAGGATAAAGAATTTTTAAATAAAAACTTCAATATTCTTGGTTTTTATAACTATATTGAATTTAATCGTTCATTCATTGTCATCCTTCCTTACTTGCTTTCAAACTGCACTACAGCAACACAGGGTTTCCCTGGAATACACACAAAGTCAGTCACAATGATCTGGGGAAACGACCCCTTGTTGGAAAAGTGCTCCAAAAGCTGGAGCCCTCCTCCTCCTCCTCCTCCTCCTCCATCCGAGGGTGACACCGACACCACTGGAAAGCTGGCGAAAAGCACTAGACAACATTTCCTTATCTTCCGAGTCCAACTTGTTGCCACCTGGGCTTGTGCAACCCTCTGATGGGGCTCCTCCAGTAAATGCTCCAGCCACCCGCTCCGCGACTCCAGCGAGGCTCCACAAACTGTACAAACTAGAGCGTAGCCTCCTGACATACTTACTACATAACGTATATTGTTAGTATTGTCATGGAGATAAATTAAACGTCTTTTAAATAGGTATTTTTTGATAGAAAAAAGTAAGTCCAAGATTTTAAGAAACCACCACCACCTGTCACCGGGGATGGCGATGGCGAACAATACAGTATCGCAGTAGAGCACATGGTCTTCACTTCACTAGACCCCAGCTGATTCCCGCAGTTTTGTGAGTGAAAGATGGGGCATTGTGTTACGATCGATGGCAGAAGGAGTGTGTGTGCGTGTAGAAGAAGAAAAAAAAAGTGCTTTTGCCTTCCTCATTTAATTTTACACCATATATCCGCCCGCTCTCGACGCCACTAGTGACGCGGGTCAAGGACATTTGCTGCCCCTGCGAACATAAGCCCCTGCGGACCCTCAAATCCGCAATCACTCACTGCTACTCTCTATAGTGATAGTTTTGGATTGGAAATTGGAATACCTCTATTGATAATTGATACTGTGGGATTTTTTTCAAACTTACTAAAACTTGCCAAAAATTTAATTGCATTTGACACAAACTAAAAAAAATGTAATTTTTAAGGAAGTTCAGAATCTAAATATATATTCTTTATTATATACCTAACTGCTTTAAAAAGTAGGAACAAACGAGATGTTAGTTATGTTATGTTGTATTTATATATATATATATATTCTTAAAATCCTGCTACTGGTACTTATACTGGTGCTGAAAATTTTGGAGTACTGCTACTGCTACTTCTACTGACGGCAAAATTTTTGAAATATCGATATTGGTACTTCTACTGGTAAATTTAAGCGTCAAATATCAAGATTGGTATTTCTACTTAAAAAGTCTACCGATACCCAACTCTGATATATATATATTCTTCTGTCATAACATAACTGGCTTAAAGCATGTTATCCACCCCGCGACGGGTCACGGGGTCACCATTCGAATATAAAGTCAGTGATTAATTAAATATACAATCCTGGCTCAAAATTTTACAAAAATTCAAAAAGTTAAAAATTAAAATTAAATAACGATTGTCTAGTTGACAGTTGATGGTTGAAGTCGCCAGTGCAGTATATATAAGTGATAGGAAAAAAGGGATGTCTGGAAGTTAAAATTTCAACTTTCGCTGTTGTTGTGACTACTACACCAAGACGTGAAGCACAGATTTCAAACTAATATTACTAGGAGGATCCGCCCACATTCCCCTTTTGAAATTGTTGAGATAGGCCCCAGAGTTGGTCCGCCGTCCGTTTCATTATTGGACACACCACGTCAGTAAAGGCGGCACTGGAAAAGGAAACATCAGAGTAAAGTGGACAGAGGAGGAGGGGTGGAAGGGAAATCAGTCGGTCTGAAGAGCCAAATGGCCGTGACATTATTAGCCTGGTGGACCTTTCATGAGTCGTCAGTTTTGTGGGGAAAACTGGGAGGGCGAGGGCGATGAGGAGCCTCCGTCGAAATATTAAAATCAGCCTGATCCAGCACTTCGCCGTCCCTCGCGTTGTTAATCCAGGACCCAGAAGATGAGTCCAACTGGGCGAAAGTCAAAAAGAAGTCCTTGGCCAGAGGAATGAGGTCATTCAGAAAGTGGTCAGATTCTTCCGGAGGAGGGACAGACGATGAGCAAGTAGCTTTCGACTTTCTTTACTGGAGTGCATAAGCCTCGTCTCGTCATAACTGAGGCCGACATGACATTACAGCAGCCAAATTTAGTCTTCACAATGGGATAGTTAGTTTGTTGGAAGATTTTCCTCCGTAATTTCCCGAGCAGTTGGTATCAACTTCTTTCTGGACAAGCAGAGGAGCACCAGCCATTGCAAGTCTGTTGGCACAGACAGGGATACACTCCCGAGCAAAGTCGTCCACGGCTCTTGTCGACAAACTGATTTTGTTCCCGAGGCTCCAGTAGGTGACGAGTTGGAGGAGGGGCCTGGCTCGAGAGCCAAAGGTACTGAGGGTGCTCAATAATCGGCATGACTGAACCTCATGTGACCATGAAGTCAAGTCGATGCTGAACCTAACGCCACTCTCGGGGTCCAAGTAACATTTTCTTTGAGTTTTTTAAGAATGCGTGAAAGAATTATATATGATTTTATTGATGATCTTATTTTTTTAAAAATAATTTTAGACATTCCTCCTTTCAAATAATAAACTTGCGATTTTATTATTAGTCGTATTGGAAGGATATGAGATAGTTAGCAGAAGATACCCTTGAAGGCGGAAGGTAATTTTTATCCGCGGAAAACAACAAACAAATAATTATGAACTAGTTTTTAAAAAATTGATGAAAAATAACAATAGGAAGGACATGTCGTTGAGGAGAGAGAGTCTGGTAACTGGTAACACAAAAATTGTTACATGACTGACTACACACTACCTACGACCTACACCCTGCACCACGTGAAGCACAGATTTCAAACTAATGATGTGGGGATCCCCTCCTATCCTGCCCTTCTTGAAATTGCTGAGATAACGCTCCAGGTTGTCAGACGCTCGTTTCATTACTGGACAGACACAGCGGGTAAAGGCAGTACTGGAGAATGAGAAACTGGAGTAAATGTATAGCGGGGGGAGGATGACGACTCGGTGATGGGGATGACTTGAGCGCAATCGCTCAGTGGATTTATATCTTAGCGACATCAGGTTGCTCATTTCTTCAACGGTCAGACGTGTGGAAAAACTGGAAGGGTGAGGTGCTTCAGACCGAAAGGCAGCTTTGCTTAGGACTTCCCCATCCCTCGCATTCAAAATCCAGGAGCCCCGTGCTCCCAATTTGGCGAAATACGAAAAGAAGTCTTTGGCCAGAGTAATGACGTCAATCAGAAAGTCGTCCGAGTCCTCGGGAGGGAGAGAGCCAGCTTTGGAGTTTCTTTGCTGGAGTGCATAAGCCTCGTCATAGGAAAACCCCATGTCAGAGCCATGCTTACCCTTAACAATGGTTTGGCATGTTCGAACGTTTTCCGTCGTAATTTCCCGAGGAGTTGGTATCACCCTCATGTGGCACAGGAAGAGCATGACTAGCCAGTGCAAGACTGCAGGCTCAGGGATGAAAATAAAAAGTTTGACTTTCGTGTTGTTTGATGACCAGACGATATTGTTCACCCGGCTCCAATACGTGACGACGGCTAGTAGGGGTTTGATCCGAGGGTCAAACATGACGAGGTAGCTTAATAAGCGGCACGACTGAACTTCCAGCAACAACCATGCGTGAGTGTCCACTCCAAACTTGAGACCAGACTGGGGGTCCAAGTAACATTTTTCATGAGGCTTATCTTTGTCTGTTGGGGTTGTTGTTGTGGTACTAGTTGGACGATGCTTCTTGATGTTGTTGGCACGAAAGCAATTTATGACTGCTTGAACCGCTTCATCCCGCTCCTGTCGGTCTGGCGACACTTTTGTCCCAGTCGTTCGAAAGTCGGGACATCCGGAAAGTCGACCTGTGTGTAATCCAAATGCCAAATTCCAACCAACCCAGATCAGATCAGTGACACTAAACATTAGATTCCATTTTTAACTTATTATTCTTACATACCTTGAAAGTCTATATAGAATCTGATGCCGTCATCGCCTCCAAAACCACGTAGTTGAAGGTACCAGTTTCGAAGCATGTACAGCTTCAGATTGGGGTACTTTTTGACAAGCTCATTTTCCAGTTTGTTCATCAAAAGGGTAGCACTCTGGAATTCGTCGTCCGGGATGAGAACCTCAGCACACAAATCATTGTACTGGGAACGTAACTCGGAAGGAATCTCAACAACATTAGCTTCTGCTTCACCGGTTTCCACTTCTTGGACTTCCTTCGATTTCATGGGTGGTGCTTCTACTACTCCTTCTTTGCTGTCAACGTACTTCCGCTTCCGAGTGACCGTGGCCGCCCTCTCATCATATGCCCCAGTCATTTTGTAGGTTTGGTTAGATTTCAGATTCAGATTTGCCACAATGGCAATATTCCCTAAATACACAAAAATATATAATCTCAAGCAAATCTTTAAAAAAACCTATCAAAAATTGCTGTTATCAACAAAACAACAAAAAAACACCCACATTCCGGAATTGTGTCCTGTTTAATCCAGTGCCATTAAATTTTCGGCTTCCCTGCAAAACTGGTAGTGAATTTTGATATAGTTTAAATTGCAAAAAGGCATAACTTTTCGAGATTACAAAACTGGACCATCAAAATATTTTGCTAAATTTTCCCTATACATATATAATATATATGGTGAAACCATGGAAATCGCCGTATTAATTAAACAACCCTCCATTTGGGAGAATGGCAATCATTTTCGTATTCCTCGTGTGAAACTACATATAAATGCACATTTCACTCCTTGATTGGAGTTAATCTACCCCGTATACCTCCTTGTCAGTTAGACTCTATTCGGAGTGTTTTAAATAAATATTTTTTGGAACTGCCAGGAAATGGGTATTATTTGCTTGTGTGTTGAAGCGTACAGGTAATTTTATTATACTTATATACACAATTTGTAGAGAATATTTTTCGGATTCTGAATATGTGTGAAAACTTTGCTGCACAAAATTATTTTTTAAAAATAATAAGTAATAATAATAAGTAATAAAAAATTGCTGGATTAGATTTTTCGACTAACCTACACTACCACTTGAAGCATCGATTTCAAACTAATACGAGGAGCCCTCATTACTTTATCACGTTTATTGACATTTCTGAGATAAGCCTCAAGCTGGTCAGATGTCTGTTTCATGATGGGACACGCCTTGGTAAATTTAGTACTTGAAAAGGCAAACTTGCCGTCGTGAATAAGGAGGGGATGAAGGATAACGACTCGGTGAGAAGGGCCAGTTGAACGGACGTCCTGGGCGGATTGTAGTTTCGATGACATTAGATGCGTCATTTCATCCGCGGCCAGTTGTGTGGAAAACCCGGATGGATTATTGGGAGCCCTGTTAAGAAAGTCCGTCTTACTCCACACTTCTCCGTCCTTTGTATTTAAAATCCACGAGCCTGACCCCAATTTTGCGAAATAGGAAAAGAAGTCTTTGGCGAGGGTAATCACGTCTACAAGAAAGTCATCGGAGCGGTCCGGAGGGACAGAATCGCTTTTGGACTTTCTCTCGCGAACTGCATACTCCTCATCAATGGCGAAACCAATGTCACAATCTACATTATTAACCGTGTTGACATTGACAATGACTTGATTTGGTGGTCCTCCGCGTTCGCGTTCCCTAATTTCCCGAGGAGTTGGAATCACCTTCTTGTTACACAAAAACAGGACAACCAGCCAGTGGAAGGCGGCGGGCTCCGGGATGAAAGAAAGCATGTTTGAATTCATCTTACTGGTGGACCAACTTATTTTATTCACAACCCACCAGTACGCGCCGAGGGATAGCAGGGGCCTCACCCGAGCGTCAAACTGACAGAGGTAGCTTAGCAGGCGATCCGTCTGAACTTCAGTACGACAAAATGGATGGGAATCGATTCGAAAGGTAAGTCCAGTCGTAGGATCCAGATAGCACGCTCGATTCCAGCCTGCTCGAATTTTCGGAGGACTACTACTTGGAGTTGATGGAGGAACTTTAGTCACATCAGTAGTGGAGCCAATTATTACGGCATCAATTTTTTGCTGGTCTAATTTCAATGTCGTATCTACAGGGCGCCCACTCAACTGGTCTGGAAAAACATATAGAAATATGCATACTTTTAAATTAAATTTTTAATAGAATTTGGAATGAAAGGTTTGAAAGTTAAAGTAAAACGTGAAGAAAGTTTTTTTTTTGACTTCTGTAAATTACCTTGGAAATCCGCATAGAACCATAAATCTGAGTGGCACAGGAAGTTTTTAAGCCCAAGGTGACAATTTCGAAACATGTAGAGTTTGAAGTGTGGATATTCTTTGAATTGTTTGGTAAATTCTTTTTCCAGTTTGTTCATCAGCAGGGAAGCACTCTTGAATTTGGCATATGGCATGAGAATCTCGGCCCGCAAACTATGGTATTGAGATCGTAATGCGGAAATGACAGGAACCTTGGAGTTGCTGGTACTGGTACTACTGGTTTCCTCTTTGTCTTCGGGTTGGGGTGCTATTATATTACATTTGGAAACTTTTGTAGTAGTTTCCACTAAAGCAACACCTGTCGAGACATTCATTTCCGGTTCTTGACCATCATCATCATTATTTTGTTCATCGACATTAACCTGCTTCCTCCGCTTCCGAGTGACAAAAGTTGTCTCCTCTGTGTTGTTCCCAGTTTTATTATTGCAGTTTTGCAGCTCAGCTTTCGCATTGCCAATAATGACGTTCCCTACAACACACAAATGACAAAGACAAAGGCAATGAAAATTGAGTCCCCAAACATTTTAAAAACGATTGTTGTATTATATAAACACTCGTACATTCCAAATCCAAATAGTTCTTCCCCATTCGAATTTGCAGCACCTGATCATTTACTGATATTTTGGGTCCTCCTCCGACTTTCTGCAGCACATCACTAACGGCTTCCCTACAAAAAAACAACAAAATTGGGATGAAAAAAAACCAAAATTATGTAATAATATTTCCTAGAAGCCATGAACTTGAATACTTTTGATTCGTAAGAAAAAGTTTCTCTGTCCTTTTACTTACTTGCTTTCAAACTGCAATACAGCGACACAAGGTTGACTCGGAATTATCACAAAGTCTGTCACAATAATCCCGGGAAATAGCCCCTTGTTGGAAGAAAAGTGTTCCACCAGCTGAAGCCCGATTCCTCCTCCTCCTCCATCCGAGGGTGACATTATTGGAAAGCTGGCAAAAACCACTAGACAGCATTTTCTAGTTTTCCGAGTCCAACTTGCCACCTGGGCTTGTGCAACCCTCTGATGGGGCTCCTGCACTAAATGCTCCAGCCACCCGCTCCTCGACTCCAGCGAGGCTCTACAAACTGAGCAAACCAGTGCGTAGCCTGGCATTCTTGTAGAAATAATGATTATAATTATGATGGAAACAAAACTGAATATTATGTATATTTTAAGTAACTCCAATCAAAGTAAGTACAAAAAAACACCAGCAATTTTATGGGAACTGGTTAATAATGGGTGAATTGGCAACCACGTGTTGTCATCAGAGCACGCATGCATGTACTACATGATGCTCAAGAACAACAACAACAACACCGGTTTTTGACTAAACAAAAACATCATCAGATCAGCTGACAACAAGTCCCACAGCGCAGCACGGTGTTGGTGTTGACTGAATAGATGGGGCAATGCGATGCAACGGTGGTGTATAATATTATGTTATTGATTGATCATTGATAAAAAGTGGGCGAGCGAAGTGTGCACCCAAATGACTCACTGATGATGAGTCTGCCTGAAGTCGAGTTTGGAACCTTTTGGAAATTGTGAAGTGATTGAAGTGAATGGCATTGTATTGGTATTTGATATGATCTTATTATCCGTAAAATATAAACTTGTGATTTTTTAACTTTTTTTTATTTTAAATGATTGGGTTGGATTTTGAAGGTAATTTATTATTGTTATGTTATTCTCTGGAAAGGTGAACATAAGAGACCGCAACTCCCGAACTGCATAAAGTCATCAAGCATCTATAGTCAATAGTCATGTCATAATCTTAATTCGGGTGGAGTAAACGACTGATGGCCCCACTTTTTTATTATACCAATCGATAGCATTTCTCTTGAA
>JAANSN010005516.1:0-12287 GCA_036850665.1 Dicranocentrus wangi
TCACCTCAAATTGCATGTCTTTACAAGTGACCAAGTGTCTTCTATCCAAGTCTATAATTAATTACAATGTACTAACTTATATATTATGTAATGAGTTCCGCGAATTAGTCATTAGCAAGCATGTTTTTTTGTCATTAAGTCAACGGATTTTTTATACCGTTGCCTTGTATTCGTACGCTTACATGATGTATACAAATACAACACGAAACTGGCTGGTTTAGTCCCGTTGCGTTGCCGATATTGTTTAATGCAAAATACATTTTTAAGAAGCATTAGTACACATCTCTATATTATATATTATATTATACTCCTTTAACTATTTAAAGTTTTAAAAAATAAATAAAAAAATATCTTCTGAACATAATTATCCCACTTGCACCCCAACTCACTCGTTCGTGTGTCTCATGTCTAGCAGTCAACTTGTCAGAAATTGATGCTGTGTGTTTTAGCTGTCATGTGAGTTACATACACTGATCCCCTCTAACAAAAGCCACCCAACAATAAGACGTCCAATGTGGTCCACGAAACCAGTACTCTGGTGAATCCCATGCGAAACATTTTGGCATTCATGTATCCACCACCCATTTCTAGTTATTTTGATCCTAATCAAGATGGATAAAAAGGTTTTGCAAAATAGACAACTCAACAGCGAATTCATTATTATTGTTATTTATTATTATTATTTTATCTTGGTTAAAAACTCATTTTCGGATTGTTTCTCAACTCAGAATTGATCCACCAAATTGGACCTCTCATATAAAATGAGAACAACAAGCATAATATGCAAATTGCTGATCTTGTATAATAATCCGCGAGGGGCTCAAATCAGATTCAGGCCTGCATTTATCAACAAACTGAATAGCCAGAGCTTTTATGGAAACACTGTGTTTAAATCCTCTGATAATATACCATCAACGAAGAACAAACAAATCCATCTAGCCATAAATTCGCTAATAATAATAGGGAAATGAAACCTCGTTGTAAAAATGTATTAATAATATATGTACACGAAGCAAGGCGGTCGTTTTTTTCTGCTGTGTATCCTGCCGGGTGGCCACTACCACCACCACGCAACAAAACCATATAATGAAAAGTAAACAGTGGAGAAGAAGCATTATTATCAAGTAGTCCAAGAGCCAGGAGTCAACTTTTGAAGCTGAAGAAGTCAGTCAGTCAGCAGCGTTTCGTTTCGTTTTGTTAGTATTACAACTAACTAAATCCTCCATCGAAAAGGTTTTGCTACCTCATATAATAGTATGTATGCCCGTGTTTGTAGCCCCAAATGATTGCTCAATTTATTATTTTCATCATCATCCACCATGCACCCACCCCGCGTCCCTTTCTAGTCAGTAGTAGTTAGTTTTTGCTCTTATGCACTCCTGGCTCGTCAATCCTAATCATCATCATCCTCCTCCTCATGAGAAAAAAGATACACACTCACTTACGGAGGATTACCTTCATACGGTAATTACCTCGATGATTGTTTGAGAAAACTTTGAGTTGGCGTTCTTCTTCTGGAGAATGAGAATAAATTCATGTGAGGAAAAAATGCAGAAAAGAAAAAGGGGAAAATAATATTAATATTGCCTTGAGGTTGATAAGCGCCTAGGAAAAGATTAGCTATAAGGATCTCACAGACTGACAACTTGTTTCAAAACCTCTTATTAAAAACTTATACGGAGAGAGGGATGCAGATGTGAATTGTTTTTTTTCTATCTTCTTCTCCTTCTTCCCTACCTTCTTATTCTGCTAATAATTCATTAGCTACAATAAAACCAGCAAATGATGTTGTTGTAAGTATATACACATTATATATTGTTATGGAACAAAAAAGCAAATCATGGTTGAATAAAAACAAGTTAATCGCCTTACCAGTGGCATTATGTTTTATCTACTATGACAAGAGGAACACCCATTCTCCTAATCAATCAAAAAAACGCGTTTTTTAATATAATATCACAACGAGAATGCTTGTTGCATGCATGCATATTTCATCCCAAAACAGCAACAGAGAACTCTGTAGATCCACATTTTCATTTAAAAAAAATATCATCGTTTCTTTGGGAAATCCTTCAACACAGGTAAAAAACCATTTCAACAAGCCCATTGCTCATATAATTCAATATATATATATTAAGTCGACCAATATAGCAAGCAACAAGACTGGAACAGGAGCAGCAGCAGCAGGAGCTTTTTTGACTCACTCAATTAATTTTTTTTACTTTTTGTTGTTGTTGTGTGTGGGGTTGTTGAGGTGGATGATTCATTGAGGGAAATTAGACATGGTATTATAAGATGGGGTGAATATTATCCTATTATCTATGTCAGATTCATTACACACACCGCATCAGCAGCTCTGTCAGGGGATGACTTAATTATAATTGAAAGGATTTGTATGGAAGTTTGCCTGCCTGCCTGCCTCCCCAGCGCAGAGGATCATCATGACAACATGAGAAATATATGCGACAGGTGAGGTATAAAGAAAGTGAGCAAATCAAAAAAAGGAAGGGATTACATATATGCGTGCCGGAGTGTTGTTGTATTATGTAATTGAATGAACCGTAGCGTAACCAATATGATTAGGTTTGTAAACATCTTGAAGACGTTGTAATGGAATCGGTACAGTGAAGTGAAATGAGGAGAGGAGGAGGAGGACGGTGAGGTGGTGCAAGGTGCCCCGGTAAATGTTTATCATGTTAGCAATCTTGGAGAATGATAATATATAATATGTTCTCCTTTCTAAAAAGGATAATTGTTTTTTTCCACTAATTGACTAACCGAGCACGACGGACTGCGAACCACATAATAAACATATAATTTAACAAGGTTTTTTAGTACTTTAATTAACGTCATTTAATCCGGCGGTTACAAATATACAAAATGAGCATCTTATTACAAAAAAAAACAAAGAGTCCTCCAACAACTGTGTCTCACTATATATACAAGTTAATTTACAAAAAAAATATATATATGTATTTAAATAAAACAAGAAGACAATTTTTTGTACAGGAGCGGTAACTGACTATTTATATGTCACGGAGTGTGAGAAGTTTAAAACAGACTTTTAAAGGCATTTTGTAAGAAGGAACACGGTGTATTCCGTAACGAGACATAATAAATCAATAACTGAGTAATACTTTAAATAAAAGTAGTAATAATATAGCTACACTACTTGACTGTATATTATTATGTAAAAAATGATAAGGAGAATTAGGTCCAATGTCCACAATGAATAGAATGACTATGGCTGGACGAAGTGATAAAACTCTCGTTAAAACACTGATCATAAGTTCTCGTTGCAGAAACCTCTGAAGACTGATCTCCACAACAGGAGCAACGAGACATGGCAATTTCAATTGTCGGTTGCGACATGCCACACTTTTGATGACAAATAATGTCGGCAAGGGAGGCGGAGTGAATGGACGGTAAAAATCTCGGCTCGAAGCTCAATTGATTTTGATTATGATTATTATGATGACTGTTGGGGCGATGATGATGATGGAACGACGTGGCGGATGACGAGTTAATGGACGGAGTGGACAATTTTCTCGGGTTTAAGCTCTTTGTCTGCCTCACCAGTTGGCTCTTTTGATGCCGACGGAGACCACAGGCTGCAGCTATCACTAAGACAGAGACGGCTGTCGACATGCTCAGCACAACAATTGGGAATGGGAGCATGGAGGATGAGCTGTCCATAATTTCGGCCCCTACAAAAAAAAAATTCAACGAAATTCCAATAATGGTTGGTTTAGTTAATGCCAAAAACCCTATTTAAATTTCTCTGCGTATACTGCTTCCCCGACCAGAATTTTTAAAAATCCCAAGGGTTTATCACAGGAATGTTGTTGTCGCACTTACCAACGAGAACAGTGAGTTTAGCATCTCGGAATATAAAGCCAACACTGTTTGTGGCCAGGCAAATGTAGACACCGTCATGCAAGCCGGGCTCCACTTTGGTAAATATTAGTCGACTAATGATTGTCCCATTTTTTTGTGTCTCATTCACCCTGATTGTGTCATCATCCGTCTCCTAAAGAATAATAATATAAAAAATGTAAAAGGAAATTAATGGAGTCCATGCGACCGTCGTCCGTCCGTACGGTGTAGTACGGCATTATAACATCAGCAACATTTTTCATTCAAAATATTTGGTGCAGGTGTATTGTGTATAATATTGTATTATGAAGAGCAATGAAGTCATACATGAAAAGTAATCACCTAGACATGACATAACATAACATGTTACAAACACATTCACCCTACTACTCACCATGCATGTTTTGGTTTCATAAAAAAAAAATCTTTTTCTTTCTTACCTGGATCACAAGCACATGTTGATTTTCCACAGGTAAAAGTCTATCCTTGTACTTGAGTGCATGTTCATTTATCTTCATGTCTTTGGGAACACGCTTTAGCCACTTGATGTGTGGAGGGATCGAGGTTCTGCCAGCTTTTACGATGCATTCCATCACAGCCTCGTGTCCAGCCAGAACAGTCGTGTTGTTTGGATAGCCAACAGCCAGCTCAGGCTTTCTTTTCTCAATCATTTCTGGAGGAAAAAAATGTATTATAAAATAAAATTACCGTTCATTATTTGTCAGAGAAAAACAAGCAGCTCAGAGGAGTTTTTCCCCGAGTTACACTTAAATCCTACTACATACAACAACACATACATAATCCCTCTTTTGCAATCTTCATCGAAAAAAATGGAATAATATGCGTGTGATCAGAATTTTAATGATTTTTTCCCAATTGACGATGATGATGATGATGATGACTCAATGGAGGAATGCATGCATACCTGTCACATGTAGAAGGATACTGATCTCAGCCTTTCCAAAGCTATTGGCAGCTCGGCAAGTGTAGGTACCAGAATCCTCAGCAGTTAATTTATTCAAGATGAGGGTCCAACTAGACCACCTCCACATTCGATCATTGACTGGTTTCCCATCCTGCAAGAAACGAACGAAAAGGCAAAAGTGCAATTATTATTGAACCAAAATCCAGGAATTTATTTCCTACATATTATTCAATTCACAAGCAGCACTCCAATTGAGCCCCTCATTACAATTGTAATAATAATAATAATAATAATATCTCTTCAGAGGCTGTATTTACTTTTCTCATAATAAATAATTTGACGGCCATTGTGTATTTGTATTTTTTACCTTAACCCATGTTAATTTAGCTGGTGGTGCACCCTGAATCTCGCAACGGAAACGGATCGTATGTCCAGATGTTAAATGTACTGGTCCAGCTTGTTCCAGCGTGTCCGGGGTAAAGGTGGGAGCGACATGAGGGAAATTCGCCAGTGAATCCCCGGTTATTCTTATTTCTGAATTTTCCGAGAATGCCGTACTATTGTCTGAAAGATAAAGAAGAGAGGATCATTGTTTTTTCATTTCTCTGAGGCTGCATTATTATTACCCCCAGCATACCAGTACCAGTCTAAAGTCTCACTCAACCCACACGGCACTCTTCGATATATTATTCATTCAAGCTAAACTTCAATATTTTCATACGAGGCTATTCAGTCGGAAAATCCTTTTCATAATATTTATCCAGGACAAAAATAATTTTATTAATCTTAACAAAGGGAGCGATGAAGAGGAGGCGTTTTTCGGAAAGAAAAGGTATAGCAAGAGATTTTTTCCCCATTCATAGATTCAATCAGAGAGAGAGAGAGAGAGAGAGACCCAACATCTGCCAGTTTCTATTCCAGACAGGAATTTACTTTTCAGTAGTAGTTCAAAGGCGATTAGTGTGCAACAATGGATAATGGTTCAAGTATTTACTCACGCCTCACACAATGCACCACAGAGCCAGGCTCACATTCGATGAAAGTAAATAGCTAGCGGGCGAGACCGGCGATGCGATGCAGCATTATTTGTGCATTATGAGAAACCAATATTATTATGGACCGTTGTTACTATTATATAGGTAGATTCTCTCATTCTCCAGCGGAGTTGAATAAAGTAGAGCCAATTAGAGCAATTTTTGGCTCGTTTTAACAATATGCCTTTTACATCCAGCTTCCGTTGACAAAATAAGTAAGCACGTATAGAATAATATTTCAGAATGTTTTCAAAGAACAACCTACCCCAATTCCCAACATTTTAGGAATAGCATAACAAGATAACATAAAAATGGCATCGATAAATAATCCTTGGATTTGAAGAGGAAGTGGATATATGTCAATGTCGACAATGTCTCTATATATCTTAATATTCAAAGAATTTAAATAAATTTTGTCTCGACAAACTGTTACGCAACATGAGCACCAGTTTTTTAACACTCCCCTTGTGTCACCACCTCATTTGTCAACGCAGCTGGTGTTGTACATAAGAATAAAAAAACGAGTATAATAATAATAATAATAATAAATGGAGGGTCCTCTACAAAAGCATAATCGTGTGTACACACTTCATTTCGTATAAACTACGAAGGTAAGTAAAGTTCTCAACCAGTTATAGTTTCAGATAAAAAGGGAAATGATTCTTCTCCTCATTTTAAACCTAACAACATTTTTTATACGAGTTGGAAGAACTGGTCCTCGATCGAGCAAGGAAGGGTACGCACACTTGTGTGCAAGTAAACTCAACTCATCCGATTATCTTTTTTAAAGGATGCACAAAACTAATTCATGACATTTTATGTTTAAGCTGCTGCTGTTTGCTCACAGCCTCGTGGTTTTTATTTTTACGCTATTGCTCATTTCTCTCCAAAAACGAAACCAGAAAGTGTCCTGTCTTCCGTCCTCGTCGTCCGGAGGAAAGGTGTTGCAAGAGTTAATGAGAGAAATAAGTAGACTTATATAATTGGAAGGTAGGTAGTCGTTTGTATATTATTATTATTTGGTCCGAGGAGGCTCTATCCAGCCAGCCAGCAAGCATGAAATTGTCCCAGCACCTTTATCAAAACAGAAAAAAGGGGCCAAAGGGGACACTAGCATAAACCTGTCAAGTTTAGAAGGAGAAAAGACAGAGTGGTCGTAAACATTGTCAAGAGTTTGACAGTGACAGCACATCACTAATAACATTACTCCCCCCATATATATATCTATACAGTTATATTATATATTTTACTTTTTTTTCTCTCTCCTCAAGAGCGTGCCTATAAATCTTGCCCTTCTCGGCTATTCAATGCAATAAAATGGTCATTGTGGAAGTGTCCACGTTATTATTCTAAGGATCCTCTGTTTGATTCTCTAGAAAATAGTATTTTAGAGCTGAATGACCCATTCTTCTTCTTAGAAACTGTTGTGAAGTGGGAAAGAATACGGAGGAAAAGATCAGATCATCATCGCCAAGAGGCACTCACTCAAGTGGTCCCTCAGCCAGGGCTGTGCTGTGCTGGGGCCTCCATAGTTATAGTTCTTCTGATTTCTTTTAGTTTACATTATTATGCTCCGTGTCCGCTATGGTAGGAAGGAGAGATAAGGAAAAGAAGGATCCCTTGGCCACGAAGTAGATTCCTCTCTCTCTCTCTCTCNATTATTATGCTCCGTGTCCGCTATGGTAGGAAGGAGAGATAAGGAAAAGAAGGATCCCTTGGCCACGAAGTAGATTCCTCTCTCTCTCTCTCTCCCTCTTGCAGAGTATTTCACCCGAAAGAACTCTTCATGTGACAATATTTTTGGGCAACAAATGACAAATGAGAAGAATATACTCGTGGTGGTGACTGGTGACCTTCCTGCCATCACACACAGAGGCATCATCAGGCAACCTCTCTGTTTATGTTTCTTGAGGATTCAGAGGGGTTTTCTGGGTTGAAAAAACCATCTCTGAATATATTTTTCTTAAATCTTACGGGTTTCATGATGATGTCAAGAAGATAGAGGGAAAAAGACCTCTGAGAGAAAAAATATTGTAGAGGTTAAGAGAGCATCCTACTATTACTACTACTCCACATCCAACTCGGGTAGTAAGTAAGTAAGGAGTAATGCTCACAGTCAGTGTGTAACATAACGCAACAGTTGGAAGCTGGGAAACTTAATACGTTCCACTTGAAGTAGAAAGAAAATATTTTTCTAGGGAAACTCAAGAATTTCGTAACTTTAACGCAGACTTCCTCACCACTACCACCAACCTCAACGATCATCTTCATCACCTCCTCACCCTCCTCCCTCCTTCTCTCTACGCTTTGACACTATTTTTCCAGGCTTGAGAAAATACTCTTGAGCAAGACCATAAGCACTTTTTAGTTTATTTATGTATTAGATATAATAATATATTATGCTGCTACCTTCTTCACCATTATATATGAACGACTGCCATGAAGTGCCATGAATATGAAAGACTAGAGAAGGGAATTATTGTTCAATTATCGTATCATCATCAGAGACGTGCTTGCACGACGCCATGATTTATGTAGTGAAAATGTCAACCAGATTTAGGTAGATGATGTGATCCTTTATTTAATTCAAGTTTAAGTCTGGAATGTCGGCTAGCTTTAAATAGGACTATTTGAGAGCTGTTAAGATGGCTATAAATGTGAAATATGGTTTTAGAAAGGCATTTTGCTTCCTTATATTATTTTAAACCAAAATGGACGGAGGAAAAGTCCCAGTCGTCGCATGAATCCATCATCAAGCCGCCCGATCTGATTTCATCTCTCACATCAGGTCAGTCGCCATCGCAAGTGAGGTCCAAAGAATTCATATATGTACGTAAATTATGTTTGTCACAGCAAAAGATTGTCAACTTTTTCGAATGCTGTCCAAAGATTTATTTCCAAGTTAAGAAGAGTAAATCACGGAATGGGAACGCCAACAACCACAGGGTTTCTTCCTCCAGAGACATAATTTAAAACTGAGGCATCTTCTTGAGCTTAATCGCTCGCTCTGGCATTTCTGGCATGTTGCGTGCTAACTGACTGACTGCAAGCCATTCTTTCTGACTTTTAAAGATAGGTGATCGATTGTTTAAAAAATAATAGAATGTTTTGAGTGAGGAGGACAATAAGTTGTCACGCAGGGAGGAGGATGATCAGGAAAGGCAGTAATGGAAAAAGTGAAGGTTGTGATAGATGTGAAAATTTAATGATAACGACAATGGGTAAACCCTGGGTGACCTCCCTGGATGAAACTGACAATTGTCTCCTGTGAGGAGGAAGGAACACACCTTTAACATATTGCGAGTTTACAATACCAGTGCCAAGGGAATACATATACATCTATACACATGGTATATTTATGAAGCGAGGTGTGTGTTGTAAGTCACAAGGGAAATCAACTCGTTTCGGCCACCTGCGTAGGTTAGAAGTTAAAATAAATCCTATAGCGATGATCCCGTGATTGTAAAAGTTCTCGAGGAAAATAGTATTCTTTTGTAAACTGTAAGGTTCATCATCATGATCTCCGTGAAACGTCTCCGTCTACAGTACACAGTTTCAACGGATCAAAGTTGGCGATAAAAGTTTCCTTTGTGATTTGAAAAAAATAATAACGTATGTATTTTTTGAATGTGGAACAGGAAACCATTTTTAGCTTTCGCAACGCGTTTATTCCTTGTTCTGCATCTTTTAAATACATGTTTATCCCCTTTTTGACGTGACGCTTATTTCGAAATTGATTTGCTTGCTTCAACTCTGTCATGACAAGAGGACTGGCATTTCTTTGAAAACTACACACACATTGGCACAACATAAAACGCACACGATACAGAGGACAATGAAAAGGATGGATGGGAAGAGCTCAGCTCACACTCCCATTCATTTTCATTTTTACATTGCGTAACAAGAAGAAGTAAAATGTCAAAAGTCTATAAAAAATATAACTGTGGGTTACAAGTCCAGCAGACAATTTCTCTCCTCTTTTGTAACTCTCCACATCTTGACAAAGAAAAAACTCTTTTACAAAATGTTTGTCATATAGAATAGAATGGTTCGAGTTGGTCCCAAACAGGGCAGGAGGGGTACATACTTATTATTGCGTTGTGTTATATTGAAGAATGTTCCTTGTTTGTCATCAGTATTAAGAGGTTGACTGAAAAAGGCATAAAATTCGAGCCAACAAACGAGCCAAAGTTATGGCTAAAATGGGTATATATACACATAATATATTTTGAGTGGGAGGCATTCGATTCCCGTCCCTCAACTAAACTCTCTTCAAACGTGGGAGAGAAACCAACTCCTTATATTGCAGCTGCAGGCACAAGTAGGTAAACGCTTTTTTTATTATTATATCTTTTACTCCAAGGGGTCTAATGGACCATAAGTCTTGCAGACGCAAGAAGAAGAGTCATTTTTCTCCACACATATATGCCACGTTGCTTAGCCATACAACAATCATCAAAAAGGCAAGAAAGGGAAGAGATATAATGGAAAAAGCCACCTTGGAGGGAGACACATATTACTTGTTACTTGGGATTGAAGTGGAAGAGGGATTGGGACGGACGTGCCCGTCGTCGTGACACAGCCAGCTTTGACTGATTTTGATTTTTGGTTTATGCCATTTACTCACAGACATGATATAATGATGGAGGTACAAGTCTTGGATGAAGGATTTTTGTTAAATATTTGAAAATCAAATTACGACATATATTAAAACATTACATAAGTAGTGTCTTCTAAACCCACGTCCTTGACACTTGCTAAAACTGATGTAGTTCTGTAATGTTTTTCCTCCTATAATTGGCTCCTCCGTGTTATAATTAATTCATATTATATGAAGCAAAACACGAGGAGGTATTAAATAGTAACACCGTTCTCCGTAACGTTCTACCCTCTGGTCATATAGTAGTAACAAGTGTAAATGAGACATTTTTCTCTTTACAAAAAAAAATGTTGAAAAAATTGAAACAGGTATGCAACTTCTTATGCAATGCGTGTGAAGGTTGAGTGAGTGTGATGTCGAGGTCGTACTATGCGCTAGCTAACGAGGAAAAAATCCAGAAATTAGTTGTCTGCCTGCACAGTAACGCGACAAGACATCAGCATAATCACCACACGACACGAAGAGTGTCTCCAACATAAAAACTTTTCTTGTCAGTCATCCATTATTGAAAAAACTAAACCCACATCAGCCGTATATACGGTACCGGTATACCGCATTTTCTTCAACCCCAGAAAAGATGATGAGATGCTTCATGTAAGTCAGGAAGGTTAGCCTTAATGCCTTCTCTCCGTTTTAAACTTTTTTTTTTACTTATGGTCAGGTGCAGGTGTCATCCTTTCCATCATTATTATTGTTTCTGTTATTATTATTATTTGTTCCCTTATCAACATTTTTCTCGTTAGAGCTGGAGAAAATTACTGGGTAGTGAAATAAAAGCTTTGTAAAAAAACAAAAAGAAAAAAAAACATTGTCAACCCGTCATTTGTTTTTTTCATCGCAGCAGGATTGGAAAAACTTCTACATCCTTCCAGAGACCATCACATCGCATGAGGTTAGCCTCAAAAACCCATGAGAAGACACTTTTTTTCGAAACAACACGATGTCATCTAGAAAAATTGAGGGTATGTTTGAAGAGGTGAACTACCTTAAAAGAAAAGGTCTACCTATACGTATTATGGAAAGATGGGACAAATCGATAAAAATCTCAAGACTCAACTCTGCAATAACACAAATACTCTCGAAAAAAGAGAGATAATTGCGTTTCCTTTTTTCGTCCAAAGCAAGCATACATGTATTATTATTATTATTATCTTTTCCCATTTCCTATTATTGTTTTCCATGTTTGCAGGGAATCCTATATGGTGTGACAAAATTTCCAACGAAAACATAGATTTCGCCCCTGCAGACAGGGATGAAGTAGAAAAGTGTCAACCTTGTAAAAACAAAATGAGTGTAGAAATTATTATACGTATGAACATGAACAAAGGGAAAAACTTAAGGAGACCCATCTTCCCGTTGCGTAGTCGTTCCTTTGAGAATTAAATATATAATTGTGAGCAAGTCAAGAGGCGACAATAACTATGCCACAGTAGGTGATACTATCTGCGTAAATTGGATACTAGTTCCAAATGGTTGCATAGAAAACCTGATTAAAGATCGCGTCCAGTAAGTTACACTACCATTTTGAGATTCTTTTAACTGTTTCTCTGCCCGAGCGAGACATTGTGTGTAACATTGTTGACGGGAAAGGACAAGATTAATGATTATGATTACGATTATCCAACAAAGTTTACGGGGGAAATGGTGAGGAGGGAATGATCACCAATGTGGATTATTTTTTTGAAACTTTTGGAAATAAGGAAAACGTTGAGCAGGGAGGGACGATAATATCTATAGGTAGTCCAGCTCCAACAGCAGCATCGTAATTAACATGTTGAGAGTGACGCTAGCT
>JAANSN010005517.1:0-12287 GCA_036850665.1 Dicranocentrus wangi
TCCCCTCTCAAAAAATATAACTCATTTGCATATGCAATTTTCCAATTGTTTCACTTTCTTGGGCATTTCAGATTCGCAAAATTTCTGCACAGCGAAAGGAGCTGACCTCGAGCGTCCAGCGAGAGCTCAACGCCGGGAAAATGATGCTCCCCGTCGTCGCCGTCCTCCTCTTCTGCTCCATCATCCCAATCTGCGCCATCCTCTCCTTTTTGGGCAAGGGCACCAACGAGATGATGGTCCTCATCACGTCCTGCTTTGCCCTCAACTCTGCGGCCAACTTTCCACTGTACTACTGGAACTCGTTGGCCTTTAGGGCGGAGGCGAAGGTGGTGCTAGCAAGTTGGTTTGGGCGGTGGTGGTGGGGCGGTGTTGGGGGACCAGGCAGAAATAATAAGAGGGGAAGTCAAGCCGATATACTGAAAACACCAAGAACTTCAATTTCAATTACAACCGATATATCATCATCAGAGGGGTAAAAATGTTGGGCCGGGGTCAGGAGTTTTTGAATGGCAATAAAGTTTGTGTAATAATATGAAAAATTTAGAAAAATAGTTTTACAACTTGAAATAATATATGATAAGTGAAATGTATTCTAGATATTCGGTGAGATAATATAATCAATAGCTGAAAGTTTTTATTGGAGTCTCTAATAAATAATGAATGACCATACCATACGGTTCTAACTCTCTAATTGTAAGTTCACTGTCGATGCATGCAAACGAATGCATTTAATATACGTATGGATCATCCTGTGTGCAAAGTTGCAAAGTGTGTTCATTTCATACCTATATATATATAAACTATTAGATAATATAGAGTCTAGTCCGGGGTTTATTAGCTCCATATTATATCCCAGTGAGCGGTACTTGTCTCTAACGCATTACATGGCTAACTATTCCAAAAGCAGATAGGTATATGGATATTGAGAACCTGCAAAACAACTTTCCAGCAATCATATCACACGGACGGAATACACCGTGCTCAAGCTCATTAATAACATAAACGTGATACCATTACAAGAGAAAAACTGTTTTTTTTNATACACCGTGCTCAAGCTCATAACATAAACGTGATATCATTACAAGAGAAAAACTTCTTTTTTTTGTAAAAATCATTCTTATTATATAGTCCGCCGAATGCATGCATATGCTTTGTTTTTTCTCATCGTCAGGTCATTCAGTATTCATTCAGTATGCGTCATTTTTACAAAATCATTATTCCTGTCTTTTGTGTATGTTCGTACTAGCTTTTCTTCATGGTTTACAACACACTTTTTATTTCGCATTCAGTTTTTCACATGATTCCAGAGCACAAGGACATCAGCATCCTCATCATCAGTGATGCACCAGGCACCTTCTTGCACTAAAATGTTCGCAAATTTGGTTTTTGCAAAAGTGAGTAGAACTCAGAGCTCGGGAGTGTGTTCATGTTGATAAAAGTAGTAAGCATAATAAAGTTTCCGTGAATGTGAATATTATTCTTTTATTACTAATTCAAAGCTAAATAATGCGGAATATGGCAAATAATACCATTTTGGAACCCAGCAATGCTACCACGACAATAATAACACTGAAATTGTGCGGGCTGTTGAACGTGCCTTCAAACTATTCCGAGTGTATCCCCACCCCCACCCCCACCAATTCATCTTCAACTCAAAATGAATCATTATTATACTGCATATATTGTCCAGGATCCGGCTCCACATTTTCAACGGGAGAGGGACTGAACGACTACTACTCCGGGGGACACCTCACAACGCTCGCCATTCTGTGCGCGACCGCATTCATTGCGGCATGGGGAACCTTGGCCACCTGTCTCATACTCGCTGTGCTCCGGAGACGAGCGCCTCGATCCTCGTTTAACCTACTCCTCACAGGGCTTGCGGGGATGGACATGGTCTGTTGTATTGCGTATGTCATCTACGCAATAGCGAGTTGCAGTTGGTATCGTAAGTTATCATTGTTAATTAATAATAATGTGATGAAATTGAACCACCTACCGCCTCATACATTTTTAGAATCTGTGTGGTGATTAATTTAATTAAATAGAAAATTGGAGCCGAAGTTTTGTTCCACTTGTCGCGAATCTTTGGGGTGCCAACTTGACATACATGGGTACCTAGTTATTTTGTATCTCCAGTAATTTTATAAAACCTTTAAACGAATCATACTAACAGATTTTTTATTTTTTATTTTTTAATTTTGAAAGGAAAATCAGGCTCCACTCTGGTATCAATAGTGATAACCATCGAGAGATACGTTGCGATTGCCTTCCCATTCACCGCAAGACGAGTGTTTAGCCCCTTCAAAACAAAGGTGACTCCTGGGGGCTGTAGCCCTTCTTACAGTTTGCGGTGGAGCGGTACGACTCAGCGGTTCAGTTGTGGGGGGGAACGTGGTGGATCTGGGAATTGAGGCTACGGCAGGACTGGACTACCTCGTTTATTCCACCGAGTTTAACTGCCCCACCTGCACTTTCGTCACTCTTCTTGTGATGTTTCTAGACATATTCCTGACCATTCCAGTACTGGTGGTGTTCAATGGATTAATTTACTACAATGTAAACCCCTCAGCAAATATAAATTTCTTTAAAGTATTGTAATTAATAATAACTGTTTATAATCATTTTCCCCCAATTTATTAATGATTCCTTCAGATTCGCAAAATTTCTGCAGGGAGGAAGGAGTTGAGCTGTAGCCAGCAGAAGGAGCTCAATGGAGCCAAAATGGTCCTTCCAATCATGGGCGCATTACTCCTTTGTAGCATTGTCCCAATCCTACTGGTCCTCTCTGCTCTAGGAATAATAGCCACAGCCAGTACGGAAATCTCCATGCTCCTAATGTCCTGCTTTGCCCTCAACTCTGCGGTCAACTTCCCAATCTACTACTGGAACTCGGAGGGGTTCAGGGGGGAGGCGAAGGCGGTACTGGCAAGCTGGTTTGGGTGGTGCGGAAAGATGGGAACTGACGAGGATTATTCGAAAACACCAAGAACCTCGACTACAGAGCTCGGGGAGAATTCGTCATCATCATCTCATATCTGAAAATCTGAATGGTAGCCAGTGTCAGTGGGTCCTGCGACAGGAACGAGTTGATATATAAGTTGTCAAGATTTTCATGTAAAAGTAAATGTAAAGAAATAAATCTAAAAATGTCAACCACACTTCATTCCGCTTATGCACTTGATAATGCAAAGGGCTACTTTGTGAAAGCTTGTGTCTATTAAAATATAAATAACCTCTAAAAAGCCTAAAATGAATTCAACCACACTTGTATCTTATTATTATTATTATTACTATTATTATCCTGGATATAATAATATCAACTGGATAAATCATTTTTTTAAAATTGCGATTCTTTCTATATTTTGCAAAAAAACCAATTGAAATCTCGCCTTTGTTCATCTACTCCTCTTGTCGAGCGAGCGAGGTGGAATGGAGGTGAGCAAACAACACACATCCCATGGGGATCACTTTGCCCCACCGTAAACCCGGGTGAATGCTCAGAGAAATAATCAAAATTTATAAAATGCAGTACGTACAGGCGTGCGTCCCGGTGTAAGTCGAGTAGGTAACTAAAGTAAGTAGGTACCTAAGTCATATACAGTCCCACATTACGTTCGCAACGAGAGATCAAGTAGCAACCATCTCGCGGTTGCGTTGTATGGATAGGTATTGCACTCTCTGCTGGATTTTTGCTACGTATCGCTTTTCGTATACAACGCGAGAAGCTTTAGTGCTCCCGGAGAGAGTTGTATGCGATGCGATGGGATGTATTGTAAAAGGCAAACAAACATGTATACAAAAAGCGAACATGATGTGTATAAAAAACGATATGCAGCAATGTGTATACAAGGATTTGTATAAAATAAAAAGCGATATGTATAAAATTGTTTGCTCACTTCATGCATAAAGTTGTCCATAGGTGACCTATGCTGTACGGATTGTAAATTACGGCGAGATGTACCTATGTGTCTGTGGTATAATGCAGTTGCATTGTAGCAGGACCAGGACTATGAAACTGCTGCTGCTGCTGCTGTGCTGTATCAATAGAGATATATGTGACTCTGTGATTACTGTTTTTTTTCGAGGTATATGCATAATAATATTTTACCACTTTATATCGTACGGAATAAATGTCGATGAAATCTGTAAGACAGAAGAACGAACGCACACAAATAATAAATAATACATATGTAAAAAAACATGTTCAGCAGGCTCTGCAATTAGTTTATTTTTTGTGACGAGCTTTTGTTGTTTATATCTCCGTCTCCTTACTTATTATTACTAAGAACTCGACATAATATTAATACATGACATGACTATATAGTCAGCCTACCTACCTATCATCTGACGCTTCTGTTTCTTTTCAACAATACTATAATTTGTGCACAGGAGCATCATAATGTAACTTGACGAATGTCGGGGGCAGTTATTAAGTACCGCTCGTGTAGCGGAACGGTCTAACAATGGAAAGTAAGTACTTTTTGCGTCAGTCAGACTTTCAGTTTAGCACGAATATTTACAAGAAGGTTCAGTTTATCGGAAATGGTAAATGGTCACATAAAGGTAAAGCAATTCATAAGAGGCGTAATATATTTACTTCTGAATTTGTCACTAATATTAAAATCATTAAAGTGAAAAAGCATATTATATTAGTAAATAATTTTTAACCTAGACATTATAAAAATATAAAGTATAAAATATAAAGTCGTGGTTCATATACATGCAAATAATGTAGCCCAATTAATGTATGTTCGAAACTTACAAAATTACAGATTTGTTTAACTAGGATACTACTGCACCCTTGACTAGCGAGCGGTATTTGTCTACCCCATTAAATGGTTTCATGTTATCCTTACAAAGGCAGAGAATGGTTGCACAGAACCTGTAAAACAACTTTTTTTTGTAGCAAATAATATCACAAGGAACATTACCGTGGTCATGTCATGATCTTCAACAAAGAAAAACAGTTTTTTTTGTCACTGCCAAGCCAAATTGTAGTCCAGTCCGAGAATGTATGCACTTGTTGTTTTTGCTCAAAATCCTACATTATTTTCCTCCTTTACCACATGTACGTGTACGTGCTCCTGTCTATTGCGACTTTTGTTACTTTTAATGCATGATTTTTCATTTTACACTCATTTTTACACATGCATATATTCACTGCACATCATCATCTTCATTTCTTGTAAGTTAAATCCCGACAGAATTTTTCTAAAACTGCCTTTGGACTTTGACGACGACCCCAGTTGCAAGGAAAATAATTTTAGAACTCGCGAGTGAGTGTTAATAAAATAGTTGACAGAAGGTGTCCCTGAATATTAAATATTAGTATTTCAACAGTAAATATTATGGCAGATAATTTCACTTCGGAACCCACTAATACCACCACGACAATAATAAGATTGAAGTGGTGTGGACTGCTAAACCTGCCATTTAACCATAAAGAGTGCATCACCACCACCAATTCTTCAGACGAAAATATATTCACCACTATTCAGTGCATACATTGTGCCGCCAACGGCTACACATTTCCAGAAGGGGAAGGTCTCGACGACATCTACTCCAGAGGACACCTTACCGCGCTCGCCATTAACGGCACTACCGCATTGGTCGCGGGCTGGGGAGCCTTGGCCACCTGTCTCATCCTCGCCGTCCTGCGGAGACGAGCACCTGGATCCACGTTTGACCTCCTCCTCGCCGCGCTGGCCTGGATGGACATGATCTGCTGCATTGCGTATGTCGTCCGTACAATAGGGATTTGCAGTTGGTATCGTAAGTAATAGAAACAATAAAAAAAACCATTGTCTTAAAATGCAAAATAAACTACGCCAAGGGTTTTAGAATAATATGTCATTGTGAATTTATTTTAACAGAAAATTGGAACCGAGATTTTGTTCCCCTGTTTGCAGTCATGTGGGGTTACAACATTGCATACATGGGTATTTAATTTATTTTGCATCTTCATTAATTTTGAATCCCTTGAAAGAATCCTAACCGATTTTTTTGTTTTTATTTTATTTTTGAAGGAAAGGCAGGATCCACTCTGATAACAATAGTGATCGCCATCGAGAGATATGTCGCGATTGCCTTCCCATTCTCGCCAATGAAACGAGCCTTTAGTCCTTTCAAAACAAAGGTGCTGGTGGGGGTAGTCGCCGTTTTTGCGTGCTGCGCTGGAGCCACTAGATTCATCGCTTCATATGTGGGGAGGAACAGGGTGGATCCGGGCATTGAGTCTACTGCAGCATTCCACTATCTCATTTACCCAACCGGGGTCAAGTGCGGGCCCTGCAAGGTCATTAAGAAGGCTCTGGATCGTCTTGACGTGTTCGTGACGATTCCGGTCCTTTTAGTTTTTAATGGATTGATATACTACAATGTAAGCCCTTATTTAAATTCAAAGGCCCATAATTATCCTTTTTTATGGCATTTTCCCCTCACTTTGTAATTATCTCTTTTTCAGATTCGCAAAATTTCTGCACAGCGGAAAGAGTTGAGCTGCAGCCAGCAGAAGGAGCTTCACGCGGGGAAAATGATGCTCCCAATTATGGCCGGACTAGGCCTTTGCTCCATCATCTCAGTCATCACGGTCCTCCGGGATTTGGGGAAAGTGAGTGCGGAGCTCCGCATGCTCGGCACGTCCGCCTTTGCCGTCAACGCGGCCGTCAATTTCCCAATTTATTGTTGGACCTCTGCGGCGTTCAGGTCGGAGGCGAAAGCGGTGCTGGCATCAACCTGGTTGACTTGTTCAAGACGAGGGGAAACAAGTGGAAAGGGGAGGAGGAGGAGAGAAAGTGAAGCAAGTTATAATGTTTCGAAAACACCAAGAAGTTCAATTACAACGGAGCTCGAGTATATACCGGAGGAGGAGGAGGAGTAAAAATAATGTGGTGGTGGCCCTGGCCCAGGAATTAAGAAAGTTAAGATAATTAATTACCCTTCACAAAAATAATAATACGTAATTATAATAAACATTTATTATTCAGCACAATATCAACTGATGATGTCACCTGGATTAAAGTCAAAATTTACATTTCATTCTCATTCTAGAATTTTGCAATAATGGAGAAGTTTTAATTTCAAAGCCAGGTCAAAGGTCATCATCATATAAATAAACCACAACCACCTTATTCCGAACATTCACTCATTCATCTATTGTTTCAAGAAGCTTAAATTTTGAGTACGTCCACAAAAGTCCAAAACCACCTTTGTTCAATACTAGAAGTGCCTAATTCATCCCATTTGCCTCCCTTTGCCCCACCTTCAACGCGGGAACCAAAACTCACAGTGAGTCAATAACATTCTGCGAGAGTGTGTGTAGTCGTCAATAAACAGATGATATAATATTTTTGCAAGAGGTTCGAAAAGCTTTAATTTTTACTTTGTTTTAAATGCTCTTTTTTCATGAGGTCACCAAGGTTGAACAAAGCGGTGACGGTGGTGGTGGAGCAGGGTGGTGACCCGATCCGTGACTTTGTCCTGTTAATTTAAGCCACCACGACTAATTTTTAGGATGTACTCCAAACGAGAATTTGCGGATGAAGTAGTAGTGAAATGTGAAGAGTCTGAAGAGAGTGGAGGTGGAGGAGGGGAAGAAAGTAGTTGTCTAATTTGTTTGAGCTCGGATACCAGAGGCCCCCAATCATGGAAGCAGTTTTGGAGGCCTGGAGAGCCCCTCAGTTTGAGTAGGAACCTGTCCACCGTTTTCCTCCTTCGAAACCTGCTCGGGGTGGAAAGTGGCCAAGTTGCAGCTCTGTTGTCCTCAACTTTTGGGGTGGAGCCGGGCGCCTGGGTTCGCCTTTGTGGGGAGTGTTCGGAAACCGTTCGAAAGGCCTACCAGTGTCATCAGGAATGTTGTAAATTACAACGGGAAATTGAGGCTATTGGGGAGGGGCTGAGGAAGGAGATTGGCGGCAGTTGGAATAAACACTCGCAAGAGGTGGGACCAATAAAAGTTTGGAAGGATGATGGCAATATTAATGAGGATAGAGATGGGGGAATTGTGAATGTTCACCGGCTTATCAGAGATTACTTCCAAGGTGGAGGTCCATTGACAAAAAAAAGAATACAAATATTAATCCTTAAGTTGAAAGTGTACTTTTGTGACTTTTTTAAAAGAATCATTTTTAATCATGCTCAATTTTTAGTTGTAGGTGGCGAGGGAGGCAATGATGATGATGATGCATACCACCTCCAAAAGGACATTATTTCCGAACCTGATGGAGCAAGAGCAAGACCTCCTCCCACCCCTCCAGGGTCAACTATTACCCGCTCACACTTGAAGCAGATGGAGGAGGAGGACAGCGAATCCTCAGGAGATCGTCACTGGACCGAACATAATATTGAAGCGGACAACAGGGATTCCGATTCCGAACACGATAATATTTCTGAGGACGCTTCGGATTCTGACCACGACGAGCCAGCCAGACAGCCTCCAACCCGTCGACGGCAGTCCCAAAGGTATATAATTTCCAACGCCTTTTTTTAATTATATTTTTATTTATTGTTCCAAAGATTTTCAAAACAAGTGGACAATTAATTCTTTAAAAAAAACGTGTGAATTTCCCAATTAGGCTCAAAGCGGTGAGGTCGCAATCGCAACCCAATAAGACAGGCCATTTGAAGCCGAAATCCGCTGCTACCGGCACCGGCACCATTGATGAGGATGAAACTGTCGTCCCTTGCGGAGTTTGCAACCATCCGTGGGAATGCACGCCCCAGACCTGCTCCTTTCAGTCGGAGGGATCAGATCAAATAAAAGTGTTTTGGGTTAAAAAGGAGCCGGGAATACGGAGGATAAGGGGAGGGGCCATTCGGAAAATGTGTAAAAAAGGCTTTACATTTTTTAAAATACATATTTCCAATTTTGCAATCATCCCCCGGGGGCTAGTTATGTTCATCTGATTTGTTTTTTTTTCTTCTTTTTTTAGACAGCTGCAAAAAATGTGACAAAACTTTCCAAATTAGGAACGATGTGGTGAAACATGTAAGAAGAGCCCATTCCAATTCCAATCCCAAATATTCGTCGTCCACCATGAAAAACTTGTCCTGTCCGATTTGCCACCATAAATTCGGCTTTATTCCCTCCGCCCTCCTTCATATGCGGAAATTCCACCCAGGGGCTACCTTAGCTTGTCCAAAATGCGAGTTTGAAACAGCCCGTCCCTGCACTTATTTTAAACACGAGATTGAGCACAAATTCAAGGACTCCCTGGAACCCGTCGAGGGAGGGATTATTGGGAATGGTGATGATGAGGATGAGGTCCTCCTGCGGTGCAAGTTATGTGGGTTGAGTAGCGGTGTATGGAAAAAGGCGGTGCGCCACCTCAAAATGAAGCATTTGCCCCAGCTTGGACTAGCCTCCTTCCCCTGCCCCACCTGCCCCATGGTCTTTCTGGACAGGACGGAGATGAGGAAACATTTGAAACTGCGACACAGTTTGAACAAGGATGGGGAGCTGATCACCAGAACGAGGGACTTCAAATGTCACCTTTGCTCTTCCGCCTACCACGCCAAAGACACTTTACTTCACCACGTGAAACATGTACATGGTGGAGGTGAAGGAGGAGGAGCCATTAGGAGGAAAGTGAGGAGGAGTGTGCAGAGGTGTAACGCTTGTGGGGCCGAGTTTTACGTCCGAAGGCTACTCCTACTTCATATGGAGACTGAACATCCAGAGTCATCTTCTGCCAACAACCCCTCCAACCCAACACCAGACTCCTCTGCAAAAACTGTGAAAACAATGTCTTTAAATCACCCCTCAGCCTCGGCATCTCTGGAACGCAAACAGTGTGGAAAAAATGTGAGAAAGAAGAAAAGCCTGAAAAAAGGCCAACGGCCAAAAAAGGCGCGTTCCAACAACTCCTCCAACCCAACACCACCAGTACCACCACCCTCCTCCTCCTCCTCTGCTAAAATACCTGTGCAGGAAATGTCGTTATTAAAATGCACAAAATGTAAAGAATTCACCACCAGCTCGCAACCTGAGCTGGAGCAACACCTCCAGCAACATCTAATCACCGACAATTTTGAAACGGTGGACGAGCTCCACGCTCGTTGCTCCCTCTGCGGCAATCTCTGTTTGACCACCGGGACACGGGCGCATCTCGCTCTCATGAACCACTTGAAGAGTGCCCACGAGTCCTTGCTGGGGGATCAGTTGTTTCAGTGTCAGGATTGTGACAAGTGGTTCTCCCAACGGATAGGCCTAACTAAACACGTCCTCCGCGCTCATTCGTCACTATCATCATCAGCAGCAACAACGTCTTCCAACGGGACCTTCGAATGTCAACACTGTCAAAGTGTGTTTTCCTCCATTTCGCAAAGAAATAGACACCGGAAGCTAGCCCATACCATACACGGAGCAACTCGCTGTGCGCCCGCCACGCACAGTTGCTCCAAGTGTGACTTCACCACCAAAGTCAAGGCTGCCTACATCCAGCACGTCCAAAACCACTCCCTCACCCTCCATTTCGAAGAGGTGGCGGGGGGCGCAGACGGCGACATTGGTGGTGGTGGCAAGTTCCTGTGCAAGCTCTGTGGGATCCGGTGCAGTAGGATGAAGCGCTACGCCCACCTGAATCAAATGCACGCCCAAGTCATCGACCTCCATCAGTACCAGTGCCACATTTGCGGGAAGGGATTTAACAAAATGAAGAACGTGAAGGTGCACCTCGCCTGGCATCAGCAGCAAAACTCCTCCTCTTCCGAGGTGGTGTCGGCGGCCGAGTCTGAGGTGGTGGTGATGTGTGAACTCTGTGGGCAGCAATGCACCAATACGTCTCAGCTCGAGATCCACCGCCGCAAGTTCCATTCTTCTGACCTGAAGAAGCCAGAGTCATCATCTTGCTCTCAGAAGATAGCCAGCAGTCCCAGTCCGCCGCCGCCGCGCCAAGTCAAGTGCCGACTGTGTGGGCTCGTTGATGTACCTGCGGGTCAGCATAAAGGGACCTGGTTGTCCGCCCACATGAAAGAGACGCACGGAGAGCTTTACAAATTCAAGTTGCGAGCTGTGCGACAAGAGATTTTTACAACAGTTTTATGTTGCAATTCATAAGGAAAAAGTTCATTTTAAAGAGAGACTCTGATTAATTCTCTGGCGGCGATGATGTCAAAAAATGCAAAATAATATTTTATTGCCAATTGATTGTGCACGTAAATGTATTATAGGGATATTATATGTTTAAAAATTTCAGAAAAAAAACAAAATAAAAAAGTGTGATACATAATAGATAAATGTATTAGCCTGTCTGTTATTATATATACCCATTTATAAATCCATGTGACGAGGCTAACTTTTTTACTTTTTGTTAATGACAATCTTTTTGTACTTGAAAAATTATGAAATCAAGTCAGATTTATTATTTTATATTTTACGAAATCATGGGAAAAAACTGAACCTTACTTTGGCAATACAGATCATCAGATATTCATATATTTTTTTTCTGAGTTGCATCACTGGAGAACCGGTTTTATCATGCAGCTCCTAGTTTCTTTTTGTAAATATATTGGTATGTATTATATTTGCTTTACGATGACTGTGTAGTCCAACTGATTTTCCCATCTATCTAAATATAATATTGTGCTAGTCTCGCCTCACCACGTCACGTTACACTCATAATAAGTTTTTCCCGGTAATATCCCCAATACTATATTTTTGCATAAAATATTGTATCATATAACACGATGAATGTTGGCTTGGGGGTCGGTGGCTACCACGAACGCGGATTTTATATTGTCTTCAGTCTTCAGTCAGCCTTGAACAATGTGACCGCTGGGAAATGGAGCCGCAGAAGGAGACTAGACTCTGCATTATATTTTTGCGTTTCCATCGGCAGTGCGAGTTAAAAAAGGTCCAAATATATTGTATTATGGAACTAGAAGATTCCACAACTACTACTGATCCAATTAATAATATCACAACCTCCCTCCAATTGTGTATGTGTTTGCTGTTAAACTTGCCATCCGACCATTTGGAGTGCGTCACCACCAATACCACCACCACCGGCAATTCGACGCTAAATCAGTCCACCACTACTCTCACTCGTTACCACTGCATTCCAATGTTCCGAATCCGGCTCGGTATTCTCAACTGGAGATGATGAGGGACTCGACGACTACTACTACTCCAGGGGACACCTTACAATACTCAATACTCGCCATTCACGGCGTTGCTGCAGGCGTTATCGGGGCGTTGGGAGCCCTGGCCAGTTGCCTCATCATTGTCGTGCTCCGGAGACAAGCGAGTGGGTCCTCATTCGACCTCCTCCTCACCGCTCTGGCAT
>JAANSN010005518.1:0-12284 GCA_036850665.1 Dicranocentrus wangi
TACCTGTGTGATGATTGATGATTCATGTATCACTTTCTTCTGCGAGTGACTGGGTATCGAAGGAGGTTGATACATAGGCCTTTTACTCTTGTATTGTGCTTTATGAATTTGAGTATGGAGGTAGCAAGTGTTGGTTGTGGACCCTTACTTATGATTAATGGAACCAGAGAATAAATTAATGACACACAAACAAAGAAGTCATCACTGTCACATTCTTGTGGGTTCCTGTTTTAGGTACATTCAGTTACTCATTATACTCTATTCAACGAGTGTAATGAATAACACACTAGGCGACTACCGTTACCACTGCCCACCTTTTCATCTGAAGGAGAAGGAAGGAGTGTCATAATTACTTGGTTTGGTATTATCTTCACATCATTACTGTCACATTCTTTTTGCATTTTTTGACTGGAAGTGGGTTCCTGCTTTAGGTACATTGAATCACTCGTCATGTATTCTATTCTACGAGTGTAATGAAAAATGAAGGAGAAGGAAGGAGTGTCATAAGAACTTGGTTTTGTATTAATAAAATACTGTTTAGCTACAGTCGTGCAGCAGAGCCCAACCTGTTCAGAAGCTGTTTCATTTCCATCCATAATATTTTGTTTGCGGATTTCGGTTTCTTGTGTGATCAGAACAGTTGTGCAAAAAAATCACATGAAATAATCAACAAACTTCATAGCTCCCGTAAAAAAGATTCATTTCAGTTTCAGTTCCAGCTGGCACGGAATAACAAAATATCGTGGTTTCAAAATATTTTGTAAAAAATATTTCTAGGGCCATTAATCCAATTAGAAATATGAATCCCTTGGAAATCCTACCTTCAGAGGCAAGTAAATTAACGAACGTGCGTTTACGTTTCCGCCTTCCAGAAAATGAAAGAATGTCCATTTTATTATTTGCTTGTCCTTGTTTATTAGATGTGGAAGCAGGTTTTCAATAGGGTGAATAATCCTACCGATTGGCTGCATTTTTACCGGGCGAATCCATCCTTTGAAGCGGTCGTTGGAACAAAGAAAACACAGGTGTTGCTTCCACAGGTGAATTCTTCGTGGCACTTCTTTCTAACTATGATTTACGTGAAATCATTCATACGTGAGATTTTTTCTTTTTTTGAATTTGGCACAGGTACTTCCCTTTGTCTTGGAGCACCTCGACGAGGGACGCAATGGAATGCTAAGCTTACGGCAGATTTCAAAAAGTTTCAGGGAAGGCGTTGATAATTTCGTGGCATTGTCCAGCAACAGAATTGCAAATCAGTGCAAATTCGCATACTCATTTCATGATTTTGCTACACTCTCCTCATTCGTGGAAATAATTGAAGCACAACGAGGCACGACAGTCATAGGCGGTCATATGAGGGTGGATTGTGATCGAATCAGGATGCTGGAAGAAGGACTCCAAGGGGAGGAGGCGGAAAGGATGAAGCATAATACAGTTTTATTGGTTCGCCGTGCTTTGGCGATTTGTGGCATCCACCTTACCCAATTCTACATCAGTGATGATTTTGATGACCTGGCAGACTGCGATCGGTTTCTGAATTTAATTAGAGATTTGGTTCGGTTGGCTCCCAATCTGGAAAGACTGAGCGTATCATGTTATCATGGGGAAAATCTTCCTATCGTGGTCCCTCTTGACGAGAATCGTCCAATGCCCATTTTTTCAAAACTCAAGAGCCTCGACTGTCAGTCAGAGACTATCGATACTCTCCCGGAAGGCTTCCAAAACGCACTTTTGAGAATAACCTCCAATCCCGACTCATTACGAAGTGTGGGAGTGTATGGGATTCCGACAGAGCTCCTTAATTTCACCAAGCTAGAAAAATTGGAAATGTATGAAATCGAGAGTGAGCAAGACATGATCAACTTTGAAAACGGTCCATGGCCACTTTCCAAATTGACGTTTCATTCCGAATTGTGCGCAAGTTGGGAGCTGTTTGGTTACGCGCACAAGTTCCGACACACGCTAACTTCGCTTACCGTCGAGGATTCGGGAAAGGCCGTTGAGAGCTTCCAGTTCCGGGTCGACCTCCCACATCTTAAATACCTGGCAATCATGGAGTATATTCCACTAGACATTTTGGATAGCCTGGATAGTTTGGAAATACTGCGCGTCATGTCCCAGCATCCTCGCAATGAGCAAGAGGTCGATGAGTTTGTAGACAGTATTAGAGGAAACGTGGCGCGGTTAGACCTGTGGGGACTACCCAATTTAAAGAAAATTATCGCGGGTGGACCATCTTGGAACAATCGTTTCCGACGGGAACTCCGTAGGGTTCGTTCCGTGGAGAATGCCGTGGCGAGTGGGCAGTAAAGTCCGCGGATTTTCGTAATAATACTAAAGTTGTTGGTCCTGGTTTTTCAATTATTTTACAACTTAGGATTAACACCATTGCTGATAATGCTTGCAGTTCTAAAAATAATTGGCATTTTTAACATTATGTAATATATATATAGTCACGGTTCTATATTTGGAAGTATTTGGTGAGTGTTTCTGTAGTCCTTAATCTGCCACACCACCGCAGATTTACAGCACTACGTACGTTTTGGTAGATAGTTTGTATGTGCAGGTGTATTGTCACTTTAATCTTAAAATTCAAGTATTCGTGCAGGTTTAAAAGGACACACGCACTCCAAATGTTTTTCACTGGCACAATTTACATTTAAATTTTATAATTTATTGGAATAAGGGATCCATTTAATAAATAATCCAAAATTAGTCATTACAATCCAATAATCAGTAAATAATAATAATAATAATATTCAATAATTAATTATGTACCGATGTTGTAATGGGGATGAATAAAAACAAACTTTAAAAAAATCTATTAGCGTTATGATAATGTTGATGCGGGGAGCGCATGAGATTTTTCGGACATCTGAACGCTAAAAACTGTCTTCGCATTACATATAAATCTATTGAAGGCTGAACTTAAACTGGAAGAAGCCGAGGATTTCATCAATTCCGTCTGACACAAATATAAATGATAAATGCAATTTCAAGTCCGATTCCGAGAGGAATGGAAACGTACACGAAATACCAGTTGGAGTTACTCCCAGATTAGCATTACAAGGTGATAAAATAATAAACCAAGAGTTACATATTATTTGAAGCGTTAATACTCCAACTCGTTTTGCATATTTATATTACATATGTGCTATTGAGTCGATATTTGCCCATTTTTATTCAGTGTTTCCATATGTCCACCTCGTTCGAAAAGCATCCATTTTATTTAATATCTAAATCGGAGAAATATATTCTTTTACGGTCAGGTGGAGGAAGGGAGTGATGGTCTCATTCCTATAATGATCCTCAATCCACCTCATCCCATTCACGTCAAGTGAAGGAAGGTGTACTGCTACTACTCCTTGGTTGCCATCCACTGTGGCAATGTGCCGGTCGCCTGCTTAACCTGTACATATTATTATTATTGGGGGATCAATAAATCCCAAAACATTTCATCACTTACAATTTGGAATACCGACCTACACTCATTTTTATAGTGAGATACATGCGTAGTCTTTTAAAAAATATCCGACAAAACCGTGAGGGATTCGCTGCTGCAGCTAAAACAGTCAAGTTTCAAATTTGATGTAATGCAGAAGTAATGTAGACCAGCTTAAATGTTTAAACTCATTCTCCATGACATTGCGACATGTGGTGTTTCTTTGCGGATTCTCATAATGCGTTATGCATAATAAAACTCCTTTCTAAAAATTTCACATTTGTACAGGTACAGGTACAGGTTGAAAATACACGAACCCATTCATTCCGGGCTTAAACCGTATGGGTGCACACTCTGCAGCAAACGCTATTATTCAAAGAGAGCTTTGAGTGCTCACCTGAAAGCTCATTCAAATGCGGTTAAGCGACAAAAATGTGAGCTGTGCGGAAAGTCATTCCCCAGACCATCTATGCTTGAGAAACACATGAGAAGTCACACAAAGGAGAAACCCTTTGAATGTGTGTACTGTAAAAGAAAATTCTCAACTGGCTCGTCAATGAAACGTCACATAAGTCGTATTCATTTGAAACAGAAGATGATTGAATGTGCATTTTGTGGGAAGGGGTTTTTCAACCAAAATGAAAGCTTTGTACACATTCTTTCGCATATCCAAGAAAAACCTCACTTTTGCAAAAAATGTGGATCAGAACTTGCAACGAATTGGAATATGCTAGTGCATTTCAGAAATGCATGTCCCAAACGGAACTGCAAAGGAATGAAAAGGCGCGAGTTGCTGGAAGTTACCTTAAATCTTATTAAACTTGTCCAAAATATCCAATGAAACAGTTATGCGGTTTCGCAGTCTTAATTTTATTTCCTGACGCATACAGGAAATAGGTAACAATATACTTTCATAAATATAAATGAAGGAATAAAGGAAGGAAGGAAAGGAAGGTCTCCCTCTGCAATATTTTTTTAAACTTGACTCATTATTTCGTGGTCTCTGTCTTTATCATAATTTCAGGTTTGTCGGACCAAGACAACGGGCCAGGAAATGTAGTAGTTTTGCGAAAAATGTAGAAACTCAAATGAGATGGTGCATCAGAAATCACGCATGGGTACTACTCCAATGTCTTACAATAAACAGAATGACAGCCGAAGTACCCCTTTTGTGAATAATAAACCATTTTATTTGTGAATTAACAACATTTGAGGAGTTCATTGTAACTTTTAATATTAACGTCAAGCTTTTGGGCAGGACTTTATTAAATGTTTGTAAATAATTATGAAGCTAGTTTTTAATTATGAAAGGATTTATAGGGTTGTAGGTGTGTCAGGAGCATAACTCCTATCAAATTTTGAGCAACAACATTCACTATTTTTTTTTCTATTGTAAAATTAGTTTTTCATGTATAGGACTTTCAAACTACTAGTTACTAATTTGATTTATTATTGTTAATCCAAAATTGAATTTGAAATTATTGATTATAACTGGACAATGTAAATAAATATACTAAATATGTATTCATGAATAAACGCATAGACACCGTTGCCTTTGTCGCCCAGCACCTTGTAGTTTCTGCAATACTATTGATATTTGCTATTTTCACCCTGCCTTCATGTGAATCATGTTATATCATCCTTACCCCTCACACACTCTAAAATGAAATTACCTTACGTCTACCGAGTATACACACTCATTTTTGATGCATCACTCAATCCTCGTGCGTACACGTTTGCTTTGTTAAAATAGTAATGATTCTGAATCGGTGAAGCCAGGTAACTGAACGCTCCTCCCACAAACCACTGCACTAACCCATGTGGAGTGCGCGTGCATCCTGCTTGAGGTAAATAGCAGCGGCGAGTATTGTGAATCTCAGTTTATGGCAATTCATTACACTAGGACAATTGGGATATTTGTAGCGTAGCATTTTATTCCTACATATGCTCAGCTGTCAGCTTACAGAAAAGAAAATTAAATCTGGGAGCAAGCGTGGTGGAAATGGGGCGAATACTGACATAATATGTATCTTGTTTCCTGATATGAACTCGTGGTGATCTGCAGCTCCAAGATTTAATAGTAAAGTAGAGAGTTGAGTGTACTTGTCCCGTAATATACTAGAGACGCTGTGCGACTATGTGACTACCTACCCATTCCAGCCTTCTCCTGTAAACATAGCATTATGGGAATTACTCCAGTCATGCATCCCCTGTTTTTGGTATTGCACCCGTACAACACATGTGATTTACAAGAGGTTACCGGGAAAATGGGGAAGAGATAATCTAGCTCTAGTCATCATTTCCTTTTATATTTATTTACATGAAGTGGTGGGCATGACTTTCGGTGAAAAATATGCTGGTCGTGGTCGGTCGGTCTCCTCTGCTCACTTCATATCCTAAAATAAGAAAGTGCCCACGCGTCGCCACTGTCGTCGCCCATCCAACCCGTCTTGTGCTGTGCCGCTGTCACATAAATCACCCTAGGTAATATTGTGATTCCAAACATCACATCATAACCCTCACGGGTATCTGGAAGGACAGCAGGAAAAGATAACTACATTGCTTTTTGAGTGCATGATTTTGTTTAGTTCAAAATAACGTATTATTATTAATTTCAGCATTTTAAATTCATAGTGCATAGTTCGTGTATGGTGCGTGTCAGTATTACACGGAGTGGCACGTACGTATCATGTGGAAGAAGATTTAATCCCTCAATAATTCTACTGACATCAAGTTTGAAAATGGACAGGTTGTGGAAGAATAAACACAATTTATTTTATGAATAAAAATTGGGTTTCTGTGTTGGCAACTAGTGTGGATTTTGAAGTCCCACTTTAGTAAAATAAGATATCACATGTGCAGTTTCTTCAATTGTGATCTTTCCGACATCTCTGCTCCTTTTAGTAAATCAACGGTCACACTGCAAAACTCCAATCGAATGCACTCACTTTGTACAAGCCGAGTTTTTACAATAAGTGAAGCAAATTTCACAATTCCTGCGAGGCCAATTTGAGGGTTATTATATATTTATCACAAATGCAGTTGGTCGGGGGTCGAATGCTCATATAGTGACGTTATTTCTCTAACTCCGCTTCAGTGCAACATCGAACTCATTGCTGCTAAAGACACTGCAAACAGAAGCATATTATGCTGTGAGGGAACATCAATGTTGAAATTTTCAGCTAGAGACAGTATTCCCATTTTGAAGTATCGCGTTTTATTCTGTGTCATAAATAGTTATACAGTCGGTAATTAACAAGCAACTGCTAATTCGTGCTAATCCATAGATTCGAAATGTCCAACGCATCTTCCGTTCCTCAACCAGCTCAACCTGGTAGGGATACACCTGTCCACAAATGTAACATTTGTGAAAAAACCTTTAGTTCGAACAGTGACCTCGTGATACATACTAGAGTCCACACAGGAGAGAAACCCTTCAGTTGCTCAGAGTGTAAGAGAAGCTTTACCAGTAATTCCCACTTAACAAGACACAAACGTACTCATGATCCCGTGAGAGTACGTAGTTACCAGTGCATTTTTTGTTCTCGCGAATTTATAACCAGTAATGGACTGTCCCATCACGTCAAACACCACATTCAAGAAAAACTATATTCGTGTGATATTTGCAACGCCGAGCTTGTATCACGTGGTGAACTCACGAGTCACATAAAAGGTCACACAAACGAGAAACCCTTCCAGTGTGATGTATGTCAAAAGGAGTTTAAGCAGTCATCAAGTCTGAATCGGCATGTTAAAACTGTGCACGACAAGGTGAAAGATTTCATGTGCAACATTTGTCAAAAGAAGTTTTTTGAATCGGGTTGCCTTAAAAGACACTTGACATCACACAGTGGAGACAAAGAGTACAAATGCGGTATCTGCAACAAAGCATTTACGAGGGGTGAATATCTTAAGGAGCATGAGCGATGTCATACAGGTGAAAAGCCCTTCGAGTGTCAAATCTGTCAAATGAAGTTTTCTCGGAAAAGTACTCTCATCCGTCACATCAGAACTCACACGAAAGAACAGCCATACAAATGCTCCATATGTCAAAAAGGATTTACGTGGAAAGGGAATCTAATTCAACATGTCAGAATGATCCACGATACAGTCGATCAGTGCAAATGTTCCAAATGCGGCAAAGGATTTAGTACGAAGTACACGTTGAAGCTACACGAACCGACTCATTCTCACGTTAAACTTCATCGTTGCACACTCTGCAGAAAACGCTATTCTTCAAAGAAAGCTTTGAAAACTCACCTGAAATCTCATTTAAATGCGGTTAAGCGGCATAAGTGTGAGCTGTGCGGAAAATCATTTCCTAGACCATCCAAGCTCGAGAGGCACACGCGAACTCACACAAAGGAGAAACCCTTTGAATGTTTGTACTGCAAAAGAAGATTCTCAACTGGCTCGCATATGAAAGGTCATATAAATCGTATGCATTTGAAACAGAAGACGGTTGAATGTGCGTTCTGTGGAAAGGGGTATTTCAATCAACGTGAAAGTTTTGTACACCTTCTTTCACACATCCAAGAAAAGCCTCACTTGTGCAAAAAATGCGGATCAGAATTTGCAACTAGTAGGAAAATGCTGGCGCATTTCAGACATGTAAGTCCTAAACGGAATTACAAAAGAAATAAATTGGATGTGTAGCTGAAATTTCGCGTATCTAGTAATACAAATCCAAAATATCTAATCAAACAATTAAGCTGTTTCACAATCTCCTTTTGCTTTCCTTACTATGCAAGAAAGAGGTAACCTGCACATGCGTTTATAAATTTAAATGAAGGAATGATTCGCAGGTGGTATCCTTCATGTAAGGATTGAAGTTGATTCATAGATTTTGCTTTTATTTCAATTTCAGGTTTGTGTGGCCAAGACCAAGGAAGTGTAGTGGTTTTGCCAAAAATGCAGGAACTCGAGAAGGTTGGACGTCCCAAATCAGGCATGGATAATTCTCCAATGCAATACATCATTACAGTGGGATGACAGCAGAAATAAAGCTTTGGTAAATAATTTAATATTTTGTTTGCAAAATAACGATATTGGTGAAATACAGTTTAACTCTTCTAATTGAAGCCAGGCTTTCGAACACGACTTTTAATTAAAAATTGTTAAAAAAACTGGTTTTGGTTGTGAAAATTGTTGGTAGAGTTTTGCATTTTGGGAAATTTTCAATCAAGATCTACTTTGGGAAATGTCGCTAAATAAACGGAAAGTTTCTCAGCGTGTCAGGATCCTAACTCACTTTTATGACGATTTATAGTTACGTTTTTTTGAACACATTTAATTTAGAGAGTATCTGGGTAGCCTGCCACGCGTAGTTTCGTTTATTGTTTATATTTTGTGCAACAAATTGTATTATTATTATAATCTTATTTTCATCTTATATTGTTGTGTTTGTTCTTCAGATGGTATTACTACAAGCTATTAGTTTCATTATTTTCTAGAAAAGTTTGTTGCTGTTATTAAAATAAATCGGACTATGTAAATAATTAAATAAATTATTAATTCAGAAATAAATGCATTGACACTGGGCTGAAGCTTTGTACGATCCTGTAGCTTCCATGAGTCCAAGGCGGAAAAACGTTCAACTGAACATATTTCTTGGATTTTTTTGAACACCATTTACGTGTTTTGTCAAGCAGAATTTAGTGTGGTGGTTCCGTGAATTAAGTAGGTGCAAGGGTACCAACGTGCACTTACAAATCACAAATCTGCATTTCAAGAACATGCGGCTGCAAGTGTGTAACAGAAAACATTGTGATCCCCCGCTTTAGCCTTTTCACTTAATTTTATTATGCGATCAATAGCATGATTCATATGATTTTAGTAGCCGCAAATGAATAATATAAACCAACCGACAACGTGTTAACTTCAGTGAGAAAGCGATTTTGTTGTGGACAGTCTTCTTGTATTGTCAAGTGATGCGTAGTTTCTATGAAATCGAATGCAATCCATGGGTTTCTCTATCATCCTTTACTGGATGGATACTGGATGCATGGCTCTTTGGTAAGCATGAGGGCGCCCTTTTGATCCCCTTATTTTCACAATCCTTCCATTAGAAATCCTCGGTAACCAATCCTCCTTGGTTGTTACAGCTGCGCACGACAAGATGAAAGCACACAAGTGTCCAATTTGTCAAAAATGTTTTACTCACTTGGGTAAACTTACAAATCACTTGCGGGTTCACACGGGAGAGCGTAGGTACAAGTGTGAGCTTTGCAACAAAGCATTTAAGGAACTTACAAGTCTAAAGCGGTATGAGAGGTGTCACGCAGGCGAGAAACCATTCGAGTGCCAGATTTGCCAAAAGAAGTTTTCGCAAAAAGAGCATCTTGTCACTCACATCCGAATTCACACAAATAAAAGGCCTTTCAAGTGCATTAAATGTCAAAAGTGATTTGCTCATGAAAGTAGCCAAAAGCGACAAATCACAGCGGTCATAATAACATCAAGCCCCACAAGTCTTCCACATGCGACAAAAAAACTTTAGTTTGAAATCAACAGTGAAGATGCATCAACGTACTACTTTTGACCGCAAACCACATGGGTGTGTTCACGGGCTGTCAAAAAAGGCTTTGGGGGTACACCTAAAAATTAACCACTCAACCGATGTTGAACCTTACAAGTGTATGTTGTGTCGGAAGTCGTTTATCTTTTCGTCCCAGCTGGAGAATCATATGGGAACTGACACGAAGGAGAAACCCTTTGGGTGTATACACTGCGAAGGTGCGAAAAGAGATTTCCACAGCAGTCGTCAATGATGGCTGATGTTCGTGTAGTGCATTTGAAAGAGAAGTCCACTAACTGCGTTTTTTGTGAAAAAAGATATAACACTGCACGAAACAGTTTTCCATCACATTATCCGTCGCCTCCAAGAAAAGTCACACTTTTGCGACGTTTGTGGATCAGAGTTCGCTTATGCCTCTCAAAACAATACATGTCCGACAAATGATTCTAATAAATTCAAGTAGGCCGAGAGAGCTTGCCTGTTAAAATGCATTCATATTTTCGTAGCCATATTCATTATGGAAACGATGAAAATATTTTCACTTCCCTACAAATTTCACTTGACACTGACGTAAGTTTTAAATCCTTATTATGTACAAAATAGTAAAATCGTATTATCTACGTACTCAATTGCCTCTGTATACTAATTTTGGTGAATTCTGGTTGATAAATGAGGACTTTTGAAATTTTCCCCCACTGGTAGAATGGAGGGTGGAGGGGTCAATTGGAGGTTAAATTCGTACGTACTCAATTACCTCTGTATACTAATTGTGGTAAATTTTGATTTATAAATTTCAAAATTGAATTTTTCAGCAATGTGACAATATCTCAATCTCAATTCAAGGTATGTCGATTTGCTGTTGTGAACGGTCCTTTTTTCGCTAATGCAGCACTTAATTAGCTTGGCAATTAAGGCACTTTAGTAACGAACCCAGCGCCGTAACGACTAGGTACAAACGCTAACTTTTCTACAAGTGTTGTTCGAACACACCGTTTTGAGTCTGTTTTGTTACGGCGCTGGGTTCGAGAGTTAATTAATTATTAATTTAACATGCAAAATTAATTTTACTTAACTTTTTCAAAAAACTGTTTTTTCAAACATATCCGCTACTCCAGTACATCAGGTTTGTAAATACTGTCAAATTACGAGTGTAGGTTTATTGTTGAGTAATGGATGCAGCAGGTATAAATGTCCCACAATCGAAGATAATGAGAATGATCGCGATGTATTGCCTGTCACGCTTTGAGATTGTTTTATTCAGTAGAGGTAAAAATGTAACTTTTATTCATTGAACTCGCGTCTCCCGAGCGTGTGTATGAGGACACACACCTGGGATGCCCCTCTCGTACAGTTACTATGTGGTGTGTGTACACTCTCGTTCTGATCTGTTCATGTTGTCTTTTTATTCCCTAATTTTCCTAATTTTTACAACTTAATTTGCTTCCTAAGGTGTGAATAGCCAGAAGGTTAGGAGTCGATTCTCTTTCTGATCTCCTTCTCCCCGATTCTGATGATCACAATGATCGTGTTTTCCCTTTTTCTCTCACTTCCAATTTTTCTCTCCTCATTTTTTTTGCAAGTCGGCCACAAGCAAGCTTGTGGCCACTTAATTTTTACTCCTATTATCTCTTAATTTTATTAGGGCGAACATAGGACCATGCTAAGTAAATATCATTCCGTTCGCACTTTAGCTCTTTCTGGTCACCATCCTGCAGGAGTGGATGCGACCAGTGAGAGACAGGAAACTGAAAGAGATAAGAGCCCTCTACATATTTTTGGTGCTCAGCTTGGCTGCGCATTTTTCACCTACATTATTATTATTATGCACATATGAGAGATTAGGGGCATGCATTTTATACACGGCTTGTCCAGCCGTGCACAAATTACATGCCACCATGTGACACCCCCCCTACTTGAGAAGGTTGGTCATCTCTCATATGGCGCCGTACACGGAAACAATATATGACTGCCTATTTACCTAATTTTTCCTATACTATGCCTCATGAGAATGTTATTAAGAACCACGTAGTGTATCTCGCGGTGGTCGAGGTAGGTCATGGATGAACTTGTGTGGAAATTGTGTGTTTGGGAGATAATGGCACGAAACAGAAGATGGTCAATGCTGTTCAGTGGACGACGGATAAGGACTTGCAATTTTCTTGGAATTTCGCCTTTGGCTTGTTGCTGTGAATTGAAGGATTCGCTCACCATTTTCATCCTGCATAAACACTTGTTTTTCCCCTTGCTCGTCCCATAATGCCCATGCATCACTTAAATGGGATTTGTTAGTAATTTAGATGACTTTCCACAGGCTATTTGGGG
>JAANSN010005519.1:0-10668 GCA_036850665.1 Dicranocentrus wangi
GCTCAGAGCCGTGCCGAGCCGAGCAGAGCTGAGCAGAGCCAGAGCCGAGCCAGAGCTGGCTCCGAGCTTTGCCGGCTCCGGCCGAGCGCTACATACACCGCATAAGTTTGAAACCAAGTAAACTTAAAATGACTAATTACTGAAATTCGGCCGTTGTGAAAAAAGTAATATTTGCCCTGATAATCGTATATAAATTGGTTTAAGATAAATAGTTTAATAAAGACGCTACTTTTCAGTTGGTAAATCATGAAAAATTTGCTATAATTAATGCCTTATTTAAAATCTGTTAAAGCGCCATGTTATGAGGCATCCAAGCTATAGGTCTGGTATTAAATAAATCGGGATTGTGTTGTGTATGTGATTTATCATCCTGATTTTGAGATTTTTATTATTTTTTCGCTTAATTTAATTCAGTTCAATTTCCATTTCGCCACTATATAGCAAGCAAACAAACGTAAAATCAAGATTTAGGCAAGATTTTAAGTTGATAACTTTCAATTGACAGACAATGAGAAGGGTCCAAATTGTCATAACTTAATCCATGATTCCGATTACTTTTGCTTAAATGTCTACTTGTTCGTTGCATGGAAATTTTGAATTAATTCCCAAAATACAGGATTACTTCAGTTTCATTTCAGTGACTCTACGAAGTTATATAACAGGAGTTTTACAACTACAGGAGTTTTTGCAAATATTTATGAAGGACCACTAACCCCTTTCCAGAAGCCCCTGTCCAAATAATGCTCATGACGGGCTCATTACTGGGAAGGTTGCATTATTTTAACATGTAACATGAAACTAGTGTCATAGAAAGAGATAACAAAGCAAGGCCAATCAAACCATTATATTTAACCATCATCATAAAGTTGCATAGCGACAAAGAGGAAATTATTATTATTGTAATGGCTACATGAAACATATAATGACTGCTTCGTCATACAGAGAATAAAAAAAGCAATTATGGATTGTAACCCATAACAAAGAGATCGTAAATACGATTCCACAATATATCTGCTTAGATGATTCGAATATTTGTAGAATTTATAGTATTATTACTTTTTCAACAAGGTTGGCGGAGCTCCTTGGGCTTACTCTTCAAATTCAGATCCAAAAGTCAATCACTCCAACACTAGGTTCGCCTTCCCCCACTTGTACTGTCAGTGAAATAAGGCTGAAAACAAGTGTGAGAATCAGTAGGAAGCTAAACATATTTAGCAAAAAAATACGACACGGCAGATTCACGAAAGCATTGCCATCCAAAAATGGGAATTAATATGTTGCACAGTTTCACATTTCGTCTAGCTTGTTCCCTATTTTTCCACGTGCATGCTCAAGTATGGGGCTCTCCTCCGCCCCCTCCTGAAAATCAGATTAATATAGTTGGTGGAACAAATGCAGATCCAGGCGAATTCCCTCACCAAGTCTACCTAACTGTAAGTGGTGCCTACACCTGTGGTGGAACCATTCTCTCAAAATGGCTAATACTGACTGCTGCTCATTGCCCCGAAGGAAAAAGTGCCTCATCCATTAAAGTGACTGCAGGGGCCCACAATCGATCCAAGCCTTCCCAGCTAGAAGAAGTTCGAGGCGTGGATGAAATCCATGTACATCCAAATTACAAAACAGTTGAACAAGGTGACGACATTGCCATTCTGGTGCTGGACGAGCCACTAAGTTTCTGTGAGGTTAAAAGGAATTTCTCTGTTAAAAACATTGGACTACCGGAACGGGATTCCATTTTCTCAGGAAATGTTCAAGTTTCCAAATACATTAAATGGATAGAAGAGCTTCTGGATTATCGCAAGTGAATAAAAAACACTATTGATTCGATGTAATCTAATTAATTATATTCAGACTTGCCTGTTCGGAGAAACACGGAGGAATAACAGGGTCGAATGCAGCAGAAGATGGGGCAAAGTGTGAGGAAAAGTATTTTCTACCTCCTGGTGAAACGGAAACAGGACCGTGTGAGGTGGATCAAAAGCCTTGAGGAGAATGTTTTTCTGTACGTTATGAAGTGAGGGGCAAATTCAGGATCAAGCTAAAGCAAAGGAATGTGAGGTGGAAGATGTTAACTAGCATGTTGTATTTAATCTATATAGCTTAGTAGGTTCAACGTACAAGAATTGTAGTTCCTGGCTCTCTCGAGACAGATAAGTAAGTATTCCTGAACTACAGTTTGTACGCTGTATTTATATTTTGCCTAAAAGGGAGTTTAATAGTATTTAGGTTTGGACAATAATCGTTCGCTAATTTCAGTCAGAGCAGGGATACTATTTATATCATTTAGTCAAGTACTAAAACATCATTGGAAACTAGAGACAAACAGAGACACCTCCAGAAAGGCTTATCATTACCGTATTTTATATAGTTTTTTACATTATTCATATGGCGCAGCACATTGATCCTAACTTACATTGCATTTAAGGAAAAATCTATGAACTCACTGTACACTCCACCTCTTAAAAGTAGTTTATTATTGTAGTTAGGAACAAAATATTCTAACATTCGTCGACAGACTACTAACCTATTGGTCAGAAAGGTAAGGAGAGGTTTTAGGACATCGAAGTGGCTGCCACATGAGCACAGTTTAGACTTCTTTCGTGCCTCATTTATGAATGGGTAATGGGAGCAAGGGAGAAAAAGACGACAAATACTGTTCCAAGAACAATTGAATAATTATTCATGTTGCACGAGTAGCGGTTATAACTTTATGGGGCATTTGGGTTCACCAGTGCTGTTTTAAATGACTACTTGTATAAGACTGTCTGCACCAGGGTGAATGTTAATAACTCGTCCCATCTTCCATTCTAATGAAGCCGAGTTGTCTTTCTTTATTAGGACAAGATCGTCGACCTGTCGACGAACAATTAACGTGGAAATTGACAGGGGTTCAGCGATATATTCTATGTACTTTTAATTACAAATGGCTTCACAAACTAACCCAATGAATCTGGCAATAATAAAAGGTCGAGAGGAATTCCAATCATGGCATATAAAGCTTGAAACTAACTATATAAGTTGTTAAAGTAAATGACCGATAAGGAAAAATTCGAAATATACAAATAGAAAGCTATCTATGGCCATCTCTTTACCTGAGTGAACCCTGCAGGTATGAAACAAATGTTGGTCTTTTGATTAACAAGCGCAAGTATGGCTTATATATGATATATATTCTTGAGATTCAAAGCAAAGAACATTGCAGTTTATAACTTCTTCCGATGTTGATGATATTTAATTACTGCATGCATTGAATTTTAGACAAGGAACTGTATAATAATTAGGTATATAACGCTTTCAATAGGTAAAAAATCAAAATTACTATAACGGTGGGTGTCAAATGCAAATACAAAACAAATGATATAAACAATTATTTAAACTATTTAAGGTTTATTAGAGGTTAACTTTGTTTTACAAGTCTATTTAAAATTTTCTGGTGAGCTCCATTTGAAGAGATGGCTTTTGAAGCCAATTTGAATCAGGTTTGTAGGTTCCGTTTGTGATAATTATGATTATACATCAAACCCTTATAGTCCCCCCATGTCCGTTAATTTCATCCTGAGTTAACCTCATCACCCTCATAACTAGACGCTTTTATCCTTTTCAATTTCTCTGTTGTTGTGACTATTCTGCCTCTGCCGTTGTTGCTGATTTTAAACTTTTCCTCCGTCTTGCTCCACGGTGCTTATTTTTCTTAAGATACTTGCAAGACCGCTCCTTACACATCCACAGCTCTTCTTTGGTTGGTACTACAATCAGTTGCCTCCACTGAATTTTGTTCATTTTGTTCGACCCGACCGTTGCAAAAATTCAACGATTCAAGTTTATATGATTCAGTAAAGTTTTATGTGTCGTGGCTGCTGGCATGGGCTTGGATGGTATATGCGGCTATTATAAGAAACAGTAAGAATATATTTTCAAATCCCGTGTCAGATTTTCCAAAATTAATTAACCAAACAACCTCACCTCACATTTTCAAAATCGTTTTCGTGTTCCAAACTAGATGTTTTAGTTTGACCAAATGTAATTTCATTTAAAACACATGCCTGTTCATTTTGTTCTAAAGCTTTTGGCCCTAACGTTGCAAAAATTCAACGATTCAAGTTTATATGATTCAGTAAAGTTCCATGTGTCGTGGCTGCTGGCATGTGTTTGGATGGTATATGCGGCTATTATAAGAAACAGTAAGAATATATTTTCAAATCCCGTGTCAGATTTTCCATAATTAATTAACCAAACAACCTCACCCCAACTTTTCCCAAACGATTTAGGTTCATGAAAACAGGTGATTTCATCTCCCTCCAAATTTACGGGCTGCCATATATCGAACGCAAGTTAAGGTCAAAGGCGTGCCAAGTAAGTTGTCGTACATTAAGCCGGGAATGCTGCAGTCGCTAGAAACTCCTACAGACGTTTTCATCCTGGATGGAACAGGATATTTATTAGAAGAGACAAAGAAATGAGGTGAAATGCGGCATTTATGATCCAAATCCAAATGACGGTTTTGAGCGGAGCGCTGAAACGAATTTCATACTACCTGATGCATCGTCGTTCAAAATCATGGTTCCGAACCGGTTCGTCTACGGAAATCCATATACTCGAAAAAGTTAAAAGGTTTGTGAATGGGGCGCTCCACTGTGTGATATTGACGCGCACAAATACCATAACTGAGGGTCGCTTTATTGATGTTGTACAGATTACTTCCTATGATATTTAATTAGCAACATGGCCATCTTTTTGCTGGCAACATGGCTGGCTAGCTTAATTTTGCTATCGTTAATATCATTATTATTATTGCCAGGTGTGGTAATTTTTGTGATGTAAACCCTGACACTGTAGAGGCGAAGCAACTAATTGAGAAGTATGAAATTTACTTTGAGTTTAACCTGCCAATCATGATTCTTGTTGCGGATGGAAAGGATAAATAATAATACTGAATGACCATTACAACGAGTGGGACGTTTACGTCAAGAAGGAGAATGACAAGAAGAAGAGAGCACACATGTTGTTTCAACAATGAGCATTTTGTGCCTGGTAAATCCTGGATATCGAAGATGCAACTGATGCAAGAGTCCGAATAATTTGGAATGAAACAGAGCTGTGAAACTGTAAAGGTTTTGAAGATGTTTACCTACTTCTACACCTGAGTTTTCTTTGAGTACCACGCACGGACTTCGCTTGTTCGTTATGTCTCTAAACTGAAACTCTGTTCAAAATCGGAACTCTGATCGGACAAAATTCATTGCAGAGTAAAATGTAGCGCATTTTATCCACACTCCAAAAGGATGTGTATAAAATTTATAATATGTCATGTCATGAGGACTTGCTGAGCAAAGAGCAGTATATGATTGGTTAATGTAGTCACCACAAGAAATGCTATAAGTACATACGTATTATGTAAATCAAATCCATTTGGTCTGTTTTAATACTTTTATGAATAAATGATCAATACTTGCATTTTATTGTTCCGTAGAACAAGAATTTAAATACATAGACTAAGTTACCAGTAGAAGAAAGAACCCATCCATACCCGGGGACTAGTTCACTATTTGGCCCATATTATTACACCCTTTTTTGTCATCCGTAAACAAACATATCCTTATAATCCTTAATAAACCCCTCCAACGTCTCCATCAATTTCCTCCCGAGTTAACCTGACCACCTTGATAACCAGCCGCCTACCCTTTCCAATTTCAAAACTTTGTAGAAGAAGCTTCTGTTGTTCTTGTGGCTCTTCTTCTGCCTCTGCCATTGGTGCTACTGCTGATTTTGTACTTTTCCTCCGTCTTCCTCACACAGCGGTGCTTCTTCTTCAACTGGTGATGATGATGATGATGATGATTTTTCTTAAGATACCTGTAACGCCCCTCCTGCCCCTCCGTGCTCATCGCCAGCTCTTCTTTGGATGGCACCACAACCAGTTGATCCCTCTGAAAAAAAATGAGCAAAATTTAGAAGAAAACGAATTGGACTTTGGACTTGTAATACTTTTTTTCTTTCTCACCGGAACCTGATGCACCACCTCCAAATGACACACGTGATAATCCCTCCACCGAAAGGACTTGTTGCAGTACTCGCAAACAAATCGGGAATCCTTCTCCCCATGCTTGTCCCTCAAATGTCGAGCCATCCCCCGCAGCGTCACCCCCATCCCGCACTTCAAACAAGGGGTTTTCAAGGCGGAGAGCTCTCCCACTTTTTTGCAGATGCCGGGGAATCGCCTGCTGGGACGGATTCGGCCGAGACGGGGGGCTCGGGCGGGAGGAGGGTCATAGTCCGGGTGGGCGTCACGGACGTGAGCATGTCGCTCCTTCCGGCTCGGAAACTTTTGAGAGCAGTGGTCACATGGGAAGAGGGGCTCGGTGGAGGAGGAGGACTGGAGTAGGTCCAGGAGGAGGAGGTGGTGCTCAGCAACGAAATGGGCGCGGAGGGAGTCCGGCGTGAGTATCTTGATTGTTTTGTTATTATTACAGACTAGACAATCCACCTGTCTCCCGGACCGGTCAAACTTGACGAGACCTTTGACTTCGAGGCGATCCTTGATAAAAAAAATTATTATTCAATTTGAAAAAAAAAATCGAAAATTATATTTTTTTCTAAATTGCAGAAATACTAATATTTTTATTACATCAATTTCATCAAACTGGTGTTGATATCTGACGTGCTTCACCATCCTCCCTCGCTCGCTAAATTCCTTTCCGCACTCGTCGCACTTGAACATTTCAACCGGCCCTCCTATTCCGTGCACAGTCTTGAGATGGTGACGGAGGGACCTTATCCTCACCGCCTTGGAGCACTCTGGACAATCCGTCATGTACGACCTCGGAATGGGCAAAGTGGATCTGACCCCGCCCACCAACTCTTTATTATTACTCCCATCAGGTTGAACCCGAAGGGTCAAACTCGGGATTTTGTTGATCGTCCCGGACCGCGTCGGCGAACCTGTATTCTCAGCTAGCCACTGGTCCAACTCGTCCGGATGCCGTTTCTTGACGTGAGCTTCATATCCGCGAAGGAGGGCTTCCCCGCAGTAGACACAGCTCACAACTTGAATGGCGACACCCCTGCAGCTCTTCCGGGGGGATCCCATGCTTGTCCACCTTGTGCTTCCACAGTTTTGCAAACGACTGGAGGTCCCCACGGGAGGGCGGACAGAGGTCACAGTAGAATCCTTTTCCATCGTGGACCCGCCGGATGTGGTCGGCCATGGTGCACTTTTGCTTAAAGTTTTTGCCACAGTGCCAGCACCTGTTGGAGCCGGTCATGCCTCGTTTGTGGGGCACCCTTTCGCTTATGGAGGGTGGCGGTGGAGGAGTGGATGATGATACTTGTTGGCCCAGGTGCGTTTTGGAGTAGTGCGACCATAGCGAGCGGCTACTCCCACACTCGAGTCCGCATTGGGGACATGTGGTCTCGTTGGAGGGGGGATCGTGAAGCGTCTCCTTGTGGCGTTGGAGACTGCGTTCGGTTTTGAGTACTTTGCCGCAAATGTCACAAATTGTGGGCGAGGATGAGTCTTCATCATCACATACTACATCATTTGCCACCTCTTGCTTCACGGTGGTGGTGGTGGTGGCGAGGGCACTCGTCGGTTGAGGTGGTGGAAGTGCTCCTGGAGCATTATTCCTTTTTAACATGGGATATGGATGGTGCTGCGGAGGTGGACGGGGTAGACACAGACACGAGCGGCGGCGGTGGTACTGGTAATAATACGTCTGTGCCCCCCGTGTCGAACTCCTCCATTGAAGAATCATCAATGTCATCATCATCCTCCTCCTCCTGACCACAACCGTACGATGGAGGACTATCATTATTATCACACGACGAATCTTCAGTCATCATTTCCAATCTATTGCTTGTGGAGGAGCCTTGACCTGGAGCCGCTGATGAAGGTGGTGGATGCACTAGTGGTGGTTTCGGGTCAGATTGGAATGACTCAAGTCGTGGAACTACTGCTGGCTTGAATTCTTTAAGAGGAGGAACTTCTTCTTGCTCTGGTGGGTTCTCTCCATCATCTCCATCCACTTCACTAATAATTTCCTTTCTACTAGCCTTCTCCCAACTTTCGGGAGGGAAACATTGTCGGGAAATCAAGTTTTTTTCCAACTTTGTCCTGGTCAACAACTTCACCCAGCTTCGAGTAGATCTCCGGGTACTTGGTCCGCTTCCCCTTCACCCCGACCCTAATCACTATCCCTGCCTCCTCCGGGGTCACCACCTGCTTTTTCCTCACATGCGGCTTCCTCGCCCCTTCCATCGGCTTGTACGCCCTAGTCGACGGGGCTCTAGGCTGATTCCTCACTTGTTCCGCCACCTCCTCCAATCTCCTCTCAATCTCCTCCGGGGAGGTTACCCCTTCCTCTTCCAACTGCTTCCTCGCCTTCCTCTTTGCCTGATTCACGCGATATCCCAGCAGTCTCTTTTCCCTCTGCTCCGGCGTCTCATTCTGCGTCCGCTTCCTCAGCGACTCCAACATTTTCTCACGGTTCTTCCCGGTCATCATGTCAGTCATCCGGGCCCTGTACTCCAACGGCCTCTCAGTCTTCATCTTGTCCCAATACTTGCGGCAATAGTTTCTCGTCATTTCCTTTCGTTTCTCGTCGGGCAGGGCCTTGCGGGCCTCGGCCGCCCTCCTCCGCCTCTCCTCCTTTTCCTCTGGGGTCATTTTGGCCCATTTCACCGCACCTGCGAGACGCACCTTCTTTTTGCTCTCGGCGATCTGCTCCGGGGTGAGGGAGGACAGCCAGGCGCAATTGGCCATATACTGCTTCGTCTTCTCCTCCTGGAGCTCCTCCTCCGTCATGGCAGCCCGTCTCACCAGCGTTCGAAAGGTTTGTCGCTTGCTGCGCTCAGCCTTTTCCGCCTCGGACATCTCGGAGGCCTTGCGCCTGGCGTAGTCGCGAGCCTTTTTTCGGCGGACCTCCAGTCGATAGGCGTCCTTGTCCTCGGGACTCATGGAATCCCAGTGTTCGGGATAATCATCATGTTTTCGCTTTGGAACAGCTTGTTTTTTTGGTTTCCCAATATTATCCTGCTTCTTCTTCTTCTTCTTTGGTTGAGGCGTCTTCTTCCTTTTGGAACCAGAGGACGACTCCTTTCGTGATTTCCGCTTAGATTTAGTTCGGGGGGAGGACGAGGACGACGACGACTTGAGGGTGATGGGTTTCACCTCCATCTTCTCAAAAGAATCTAAATCAGGTTTGATATCCAGCTCCAGCATACCATCATCATCAATATGGCTTTGGTGAAGCTCATGATGATAATCATCCGACATTTGTTGCAAGTTAGACAAGTCGTCGTCGTCGTCGTCCATTGGCTCCTCCTTCAGAATTGATGGAGTCCAAGGGTGCTCGGTGGTGGCGGGGTCACCTTGAAGCTCCTGCGGATGATGATGGGGGTCCCCATCATCATCGTTCCCGAGACTAGTAGACTCTTGAGTAATGATTTGGGCGTCCGGTTCAAGTTGACATTTTTTACGCCTGACGACATACGCCTGATGACTGTGACGCAGCTTCAAGAACCTGCCCTTCCGCTTTGGCATATTGCGATAAAAAAACTATAAAAAAAGAAAGAATCCTTTTCTGCTATTGCTAGACATATTCAGACAGAACATATGTAATTAATTTAGAATGAATTTTTGAATACAAACTCGTTGAGTTATCCACTAACAAACCTTCCCCTCCACAACCACCTCCACGTACCACCTCCACGTACCACTACTACACTATTTCCTTCCGCTCGGAAGCTTTTTACTGTTTGAAAAACTTGACGACGTGCTCGGAAATGCAGGATTTCTGCAGGTGATTGTGTCATTTTGTGTGTGTTGAAGCTGGGATCTCCCCGGCCGGACAGCTGATGGATGTGAGCCACATTCTCTGCAATACACATGATCGTAGGGAGCCATAGAGTGTGAGACTGGTCCGGGAAACTGGCACACATCCAAAATGTACAAAGAGAGTCCAGCAAGCAAGCTAGAAGAACGAAACAAAAACAATACAACATTTTTTGTATTGACGAAATGTTCGAGATCACTCACACAAGTTTTTTTAAAAAAAAGTGTCTCCTCTCATTTCCGAACACGTCAGGTTTTCGAACATTATATCTTCATTATAGAACATTATATATATATGGTAGTAGTATTATAGTGGAGGGGTTATTAGTTAGTGGTAAGTAAACTTACCGATATTCAGATCAATTTTTTTTTACATTCCGGCCAAGTTGGAATATTTTATAATTAGGTGGAGGTGGCGGAGTTGGAGGTGGAGGTGTGGTTCTCCATGATGCTTTCATCATCATTACAAGAGTCCACATATGCCACATGGTGGATAACAACAACACCCCTGTCAATTATTATTTTGTTGATTGTGATTTTTTTTGCAAATTTTATAATATTAAATATTTTCTTTGTCATATTATTTTATTGTGTTTAGATCAGTCAATCGTTGACCGTCGATCTTTTATATTATTGTATGCTATGCTACAGGAGGTTAAAACAACCTTCAGCCTTTCACCTTTGACCTTTTGATTGAGGCCAACCAACCAATTGGAAATCTGTCGACAATCAATCAATATGGAGCAGCCTTCCAGCAGCAGCGTGACGAGTGGAGCTTCAACAACACCAATTCATCATAAAACTGATAATAATGCAAATCCTTTTATGATTGAACT
>JAANSN010005520.1:0-12282 GCA_036850665.1 Dicranocentrus wangi
TGTGGTTTACAAAAACAGGGCTTATTGGGGACGCACGGAGGGATTATTATTGATGACAACTCCAATCCGGCACGATAAAACTGCGAGACTTTTCCACGCAGACGGGATCGTTATAGGCCATTTTAATCCTCTAGCATTCAAAGTTTACGGTGGACACAGCAGTCATCTTGAAGAAGCAGAAGAACATCCTTGCACCCATTCCAATTGTAGCTACATCTGCATCGCGAGTCCGGCGGCAGGACCCCAGCGAACCGCCTCTTGCCTCTGCCCTGCTGGCTTCACTAGTCAAAATAATAACGACACGACGACAGACGATGAAGGTACACCATCGAATGGAGGAGCGGATTTGACAAATTGTGTCCCTATGAGGGAAACCCCGCCCTGTGGAGTCGATCAGGAGGATCCTGAACTTTTACTAGTATCCAATGGGACGACTTTAGTCCTGAGAATGGATTCAAAAAACCAGACCGACCGCGACCGCGTTGAACAGCAGTCACCTTTTCTGGGATCATCGTCATCAGCTCTTTTGGGGACGCCAACTTCAGTGGACTTTGATTTAAAACACAATGTCCTCTACTGGGTGGATTCCGGAGTGGCTATTAAGCGACTCCAACTGCTGAGCGGAAGTAGTAGGGATCCAGAAGTGGTACTGGTGTCATCAAATCAGTCCTACTTTACAGGGCTCGCCTTTGACTGGGTGTCTCGCAACTTGTACTTTGCCCTCAATCCCCGAAACAGTGGATCAAAAATTGAAGTCCTTGCAATTAGCACATGCGGATCAGGTTCAGGCTTCCAAGGAGAAATGCGGAAGCTTCTGCTGACACAGCCGGATGTCAAAAACCCACGGGCATTGGCTGTTCATCCTGCAAAGGGCTACATTTTCTGGACCGACTATGTTTTTTATAGTCATCAATATTCTTTCATAGGACGGGCACACCTGGATGGCTCACATGCTACAACAATAGTTTCGAATGCTAATAATAATTCCGGGGAAAATAATAATAATTGGCAAAACACAATAGGTTGGCCAACCGGACTATCCGTGGATTACAGCGCGGACAGGATTTACTGGATGGACCTTGCCTTGATCCGCATCATGTCAGCGGATTTGAATGGAGAGGATGTGAAGATTGTCCTTCAATTTGAGCCAAGGACTTCAGGCTTGCGGACAAGTCCCGCCTCCTTTGCCTTTTACAGCAACAAGCTTTATTGGACTGACATGGATACGGGGGGATTGTACAAGGCTCCGCTATCTGCTGTTAGTCCTGCAACAACCAAATGTAGGATCATGGGAGGCCTTGTTACAAACTCAGCCTTGTTGAAAGTTTACGGTGGAGAGAGTCAACAGGGAGAACATCATCCCTGCACCACCACCACCACCAGCAACTCTACCAATAATAATTGCAGCTACATCTGCATGGCAAGTCCGGGACCCCAGGGTACACTCCTCTCTTGCCTCTGCCCTGATGGATTCACTGGCCAAAATAATGACACCAGTTGCGTCTGAATCAATAATAATAATATGGGAAACAGCTTGACTACTGTAGGCGTAGAAAATAATGAATTTATAAAGTCATTCGCATGCACTTTTTATGAAACAACATGAATTTGATCTGCTCAACTCCTGATGGGCTACTTTACAATCTATTCTATTAATTCTTTCAAATTATATTCAAATAATTCATCCTCCTCCAGGAATTCATATTTTCTTTTCGACTATACGACTAATTGTCATTTTGGGCTTTCACTTCCAATGTTAAATCCGAAAAGACAGAATCGTAAATCAGTGTTATGACAAAAAAAAGTCATGATCCAACCATCCCAAAAAATATGCATTTTGTCAAAAAACAGAAACATCCGTCGTCAAAAGACAATAAAACTGGCAGTGTCTAAATCTATATCTTCAAATTCGTCGTTTGCTTAATTTGCATGACGCACCACGCACGCGTCTGTCTTGCGTGGGATGTTGTTCCTAGCAGAGAGGCGATTTACGAACAGCACGTGCCACTAATTAAGCAAGCATATAATAAGCATCACTCACAAGGAGCATGAGCACGACTCACTTTTAATGCAAATCCTTGGATGTGCTTCTACATCCAATCAAAAAAATGTAATATAACATGATGGTTGCCTATATGCATCATCATATATATTCATAATAATATCCTATCCTGTGAAAAGGAAGACATAATAATAAGTAAGTTACGCGGAGAATCAGTTTTCGTCCTAATGCCAAAATCCTCGCATTTTTGTCACAGTGATTTTGATTTAGAGCTTGCTTAACATGTGTTATGATGATGGATTTGACTTCTACCAGCAGCAGCGGTTCTAACTGGCTCAAGTAAGAGAGCAAACAAAGGATTGCTAAACATGTTAATAAAACGGAGCAAGTTGCGCATTATTTGTGTGACTTTATTATGAATAGGACACTTGCCAAAACCAGATATTTTGCTCCACTATCTTTTGTTGTGCAAACATGTACATGCTAGTATGTATGACCAAGACGGGGTTAAATATTTTGCAAATTGGTACATTCTTGACTTTCGGGGCTCATTACAGGGAGTAGCATGAGCAGCAATACATCCACATCCCACCAAGACAAACATTTTTGTTATCAGTGAGTTTGAACTTTTAATTAACTTGTTTTGGTGTTTTGCACTTCTACCAGCGTAAATAAATGATTGGATCCCGAAAAGCCACAGTTCCAGCATTAATAATAATAATACATATTACGTGCATGTAAGTATGAAAACTGGTATACCAATGAGGCATACGAAGCTCCACTCCAGCACGACGGAACTGTAAGACCTAACTCCATATCTACGATCATAGGCGGCCTAACTAGTCCCTTCGACCTTAAAGTTTACGGTGCGGGTAGTCAACAAGGTGAAAATCTAAGCATCAACTCAAATTGCAGTTACCTCTGCATGGCGACTCATCATACAGCCTCTTGCCTCTGCCCGGATGGGTTTACTGAAACAAAAATGACATATGTGTCTGAACTGATGTGGAAAACTCGTTCATTGGGGTCGTCGTGCAGCATACGATCATACCATTAGTGAAATTCCTACCTATTTTGACTTTATGGTTTTGGGATTTGACCTTCGAGCATAATAATAACTAGTCATGTGTAACACGATGAAAATTACGTAGCTGAATGGTTTATAAGACATATTTAACACGTTTACATATAATGGCGTCATATATAAAACGTCTGCATATAATAGCGTCAGATACAAGGCGTCTATAATGGGGGTCTTATAAGGCGTCTATAATGGGGGTCTTATAAGGCATCTATAATGGGGGTCTTATAAGGCGTCTATACTGGGGGTCTCATAAGGCGTCTATAATGGAAGTCGGGGAACTCAACGCAGGGCATCTGGGACCTCCAATTGATCGATTTATGGAATAAAAAATTGCCATTTAAAATGCATGTGACACATATATGACCCCCACCCCGACCCCTGTGACCCGATTGAGGTCAAATTGCACCAAGACCTTCCTTGACCTCTGCGGAATTTCCACACCAAGTTTGGTGAAAATCGATGAAAGGACATCTGACATCAATATTATGGAGGTAACAGACGGACAGACAACCAAACTAAAAGCATAACTACGCTTCATTACATTCAGCTACGTAATAAATTACAGGTTTGACAAATAGATTAAAAACAAATTCGCTGTCACGCACGGGAGGATACCTCCATTGATAAAAGAAATTGGGAGTGGTGAGAAGACATACTCCTCCTCCTCCTCCTCCAAAATATCCCGAAATGTAGCAGCACGCAACGTCTAAAGTTGCCACCAAACGTAAAACAAATGTTAATTAAGATAGGTACGTCAAGCATAAATCCCGTATTGGGATTGGATCCATGTACCTTCCATATTATGAAAAACTTGAAAGAGTTATCATTTATCATTTGGGTTTGGAGCTTAAGCTAACTCTTACAGCTTCCCATTCCAGCTAATTTTTTACAAGGATTTTTACAAATTACAAGGTTCGCACAACCTCGCAAATGTTTGACATTCTTCTATATTCTGAAATGTGAAATTTATTGAGGAAAATAAAGAAGCATTGTTTAAATTGGTTTATGATGCAAAGCACATGATGAAAACTTTAACAAATAAACAAATGATGTCATTTAACTGACATCAACTTACTTAATTGAGATTTAATTTATTTGAAATTTACATTCATGTGTCCAGGGTTTACGTGGGCTTTTATTTTTATATGTAATATGTACATTGAAAGTGCTCTCTGCAAGTTCAGCCTAGTAATTTTGTATTTTTGAATTTTGCTCATGTGATCAAACCGCTTACTCATGGTATCAAGCAAATCGACAATGCAACTTGTTTGCATGAAACAAGGGGCGGACTAGTTCTAAGTATTTGTAATAATAATTGTTTTACTTAACCACATCACTACTTTTTCAAACTAGCCCTTGTAGTGTCTTTCTTTTTCAGTGGGATGCTATGCTGGATAACTAACCACCTTGAATCTCGACCTAATGGGATACTTCAATAAGCTGACAACCGGCACCCACTTCCCTGTAATAGTTCCAGTTCGGGTATCCCCTTTCTTCCAGAATGCTCGGAGAGTGAAAAAATAAATCAACTCAATTCCACTGATCACCGAAAATCCCAAGCACAGTCCAAGAATCCCACCCGTATTCGCTACGAGAAACAAATCAGATGATTTTATTTGCAAAAAATAGTTTAAAATAATTGATTCGGCGAAAATAATATAGACGACATACCAATCAAATCTGCCCATCCGTAAAGTGCTTTGCGTAGACTTGGGATAGTCCTTTGGCTCTCGAAGAAAATGTGTACTAGAGCTACGCTTTCTCTGGGCCTTCGAAAATGGTCAAAAAGGATAAAGATTCCAACAGGAATTATGAATACATTTTTCCTGCAACATCAGTGTTTTTAAGAATAATTATTTAGTTGTAAACTTGACATACTCCCCATCTCGCAGAGTATCAATGTTTCCCTTCCACGATTGGTTTGATGGCAAAAGGTTTTCCACTGAGATTTGGTGACTATACTCGATTTCTTCACATAACGGATCACAACCAGGACAATAGCGATCCATTTCAATATCCACTATCCCTAAAAATATTAATTTAAGAAAAGATCCCCAAAATTCTTAAATTAAGTTGACAGTGTAGTATGTCTAATATTTTGCCAACATTCTGCATCAATAATGCATTCGTAGTCGGCCGAGGCGGGGTCGCGGGAGCAAATCGGTTTTCCTTTGTGTTTCTGAATATAATCTACAATTCAAAATAATTCAAGTCACCATAAGCTAATATGTTCGTAAAAGTTTCCTTTCCAATAACTTTGATTTTGTAACATACTCGGTACATAAAAAGGTGTGCATCCACAATTTCTTGCCAAGTAGTCTGCGTAGCATTCCATGATGCAGTTATCTCCTGTAAGCAACAAACATAAATGTTAGAATTTCATAGTTAAATATTTATAGTACACCTCCAGTGTAACTTAAAAAAATTCCGAATCATTGTCAATTAATTAATATACTACATATACTCGAGGTTTTTGCTTTCAACATCAACGACCTGACCGAAAGAAATGGGAATGGAAATTTTTACAAGTCAAATTGAAGGTGCACTATAAATAAATAATAATTTTTTAGGAAATCTCTATAAAATATTTTAAAGTGAACGTGTATATGGATGATGGTAATTCAATTGTTTCTCGTTCCCAAAATAGCATTTTCGTTTTTCCTGTAAAACATCATGCTCATATTAAAAATTTAAATTGTTTGGAAATTAAGGAAATATCCGACGTTAGATTTACATTGCGTTGCAGTTTGATATTCATACTACTACTTGGAGTCAGCATTAAATTTGTTTCAGCATATCGATAACATGTTGTGTATACCATACCTGTGGATAATCACGAATGTCAGGATCAGCCTTGGTAATGTCAGCATCCACCTCAAAGATAGTTTGTTTCCCAAGTTGGACCCCAGACGAGTATTCTGTCATTGACGGCATTAGGAATGGAGAATGAATACTGATACGAACTCCTTCGGAATCTGACTCAGGGCAGTAGTAATCATCTAGGACAGAAATACAACCTCGTTGAAATGATTTCGTAATATTTCAAAACATCCCAACCCTGTTAATGAATTATCTGACTTGTCGGACTTGTGGTGTTAAACTCAGCACTTAATTTTGGTGAGATTTAAAACATTGTCAACCTTTTTTTGCTGAATTGCAAGCAGTGCACTGTTAAATTAATTCATACCTATTTTCGGTTGAATTAAAATTGATAATCCGGAGGGTCGACCCAGCCCCAGTTGTTTCTCTGGTTCCCAATCAGACCAGTGATTAATTCCATCTGGCTTATAGAAATATTGCTCTTCCACAAATTCGTCAATCGTGTCATCATCATCATCCACCAAATCGGCGTCTCGGTTACCTGTTTTATTGCTATATAAATTGGTCTAATTAAGTCCAGACAAATACGTTCATTACAGGTATGATAGTTTTAATGAAGTATAGCTTTAATTGCCTACTGTCTGTTTAAAAGCAAACCGAGGGGCAGCATGTTAAAGGTGCAACCTGTAAATCAAATTCATGATCTTAGAGTCTTCATGTATTACAGACTTGGAAGACACTTGTTCAAAATTTCATGTTTTGTTACATTTTCCGAAAGGCGTGACTAATGGCTGAAACATGTCAGAACAGTTGTAACCATCCCAGTTAAACTGACACTTTGTAATTAACTCGTCACATGGATCGGTGTTCTATCAACAAGCCTTTGCATTTATCTCTGAAACTAACAAATACTCAAATAACCATAAATTTACATACGTTAATGAGAAATCCAATAAGGTCGTCCATGCGTTTGCCTTGGATGAACTGTCCGGAAATGTTTTGGGGTTCTTGGCACAAGAGCCTGTGGTTGTCGGAAACGCGCGCAGACCAGCGAAAGCAAAAAATATGGGTACAAAAAGATACAAAATTAATTGTGTCATTTAAAGTGTTTTTCCTCCACATCATAATAAATCAAGAGCCAATTAAAAATCTAACCTCGCAAATCCTAATTTTTCTTGTGCCTCAATATGTCTGGGGTCGGATGAGTTGGTTTCATTCAAAGTCCTATATATTCAAGAGAAAATAAAAAATGCTAGGTATATACCAATCTATTAAAAGTTAAAATGTTTGTTGGTCCATTTATGCTGTACATACAATTCTAATTCCTCCACCAGGCGATTAGAAATCTAGCGGTTAAAACAAACGAGAGAAAACAAGACTCCATATCTTAAAATTTAACAATATCATCTTACTAAAATGAAGCTTAAATAATAATGCCTCTTGCAGCTTTTACCAAGTTGACATTGCAGATAGTCACGGCCGGAAAGGGAATTGTATTTGTATGGATCGGATTTACATCAAACGTAAAAATCACGGGAGTTTTTTGGTAGCGGTCATACACTCCGTGAATAAGATAGGCGGAGGATGAAACACCCAGCAGGAATGCTACCAACCAAAAAATCCTGAAAGAAAATTAAGTTTTTTCACTCCTCAGACTTCCTAAATTAATGATCTGTATACTAGTAAAAGGAAGCTGAGCTGTTTCACATTTAACCTCTCAGTCCAATGCCGATGTTCCTGGCCGATGTACTTGACACCGTGAATTGAAGTTTCGGTGAGAAACGCCACGAGGATGGAGTCTGGAGCCAGAGCTAGCCGACAACACCTTTCGTAACCTTTCCTAGCGTTTTTGTCACTATTAATAACCCTTGTGTGACTATTCATGATGGCAGTATTACGTTCAACATTCTCAGAGCCTCCTACTTTCCATTCCAGATTGAGACTCGTACCCAAAGGATGTTGGTGAAGTCGGGATTGATTTCGAGTGACCACCATAATATCCCTCAGATAGATATCACAAAAACAAGTCGACGCGCTATTTTGTAAATTTTGTAAAGTAAACTTTTGAGTGAGGTTAACTCAAGGTAAATTAGCACTCGCTTCCGGACAACTGAAAATATTGATCGTACTAAAGCAAACAACAACTATAAACTTTTTATGTTCAATCCATTAATTAATGGCTTTCACCCATCACGAAACTCTGAGGAGCTGAAGAAAACCTACATTTCCCAAACCTTATCTTATTAGTACATTATTGCCTGACATGAAATGGTGAATTTTTAAAAAGCAGAAACGCCTACCATGAAAAACCAAATAGTAATCCATTTAAAAAAGATTGCCAACATTTTTGTATGCCTTGCCATGATATGCCTTTGGAATATTGTTATGAATACCATATTACCCGTGTATTTGTTTATTTCCAGTTAAGTACTATCAATCCTTTGTGTTGAAACTATTTTCAACTCTCTTTTTGACGCTGGGTTATCTATAATATTGAAACTAAACGCTTTCAGTCAGGTACATTTGCTCCCATCCTAACGAGTAGTAACGGATAATACAGGCGTAAAATTTATAAACTCAAACGTCCTTTTGAGGTAGTTTTAGGTAGCAAAGGATTTCCACAAGTAAATTCCATATTGACCATCACGTTTTCATCTGACACGGAAATGATTTATCATGTAGAGTTGTCAGGTTGTCACCTAATCGAAAAAGGTACGGCTTCGGGATTTAAAAAATACGCCGACTGAACTAACGTTAATTACCCTTATTTGCTTCCTTAGCACACAATTTTCAATTTCAATAGCTGACTGACAGGTTGACAATACCTCAGATTAGTCATTTCCATGTGATCTATTTAACTGCTTTCTCCTTTGTTTAGCTTGCCGATAATATACTTTTTTAAGTTTTTGATTATTACTCTCTTCGCTTATTACCTTTAACTATAAAGTATCAGTTGCATCCCTTGTAGAAAAACAACTCTAGGAGAAAATTCAACTAATTATTTATAATTTTTTTCTAGTATAGGATATCATTGCCTTAAATACAAGTCGAGGTAAGTCCTTTAGTCCAGGTGTATACTTTCATGATGATTGTTCCTTTCCAAGCATTATCCTCTTTTGTCATTTTAAGGTGTAGATTAACTAACTTTAACACAAATTTGTTTTGAAAAGGTACATAATATGTCTGAACTGATATTATGTTCTCATATATAATTTCATAGTCCTCATTTTCTCAATTGTTATTCCCCTTCCACTGGCAACACGAAAACATACACGTAATTATATTGATTAGACTGAAACAGGCATTCCCTTCCACGCTACCCAAAAACATGCTAGCAGCCTTATTTAAAGGGATTAATATTTTCTTCGAGCTATGGTAGGCGCTTCTGTTTCAAAAACTTCGTCATTTCATGTCAAACATATAAGGTATATGACAGGGCACTCTGTGAAAAGTAAGGTTTTCGTCGTGGGTGAAATCCATTTTAATAATTAGACTGAAGATATAATTTATAGTTAGAGTTCAATCAATATTGTTCAAGTTGTCCAGAAGCTACTGAGCATCCAGAACGCCAGTTACAACTGTACTATATAGTCGGAAAAATTTACAAAATAGTGCGTCAACTTATTCTGTGCTTTATTTTCTGAGGGATGGTGGTCACTCGAAATCAATCTCGATTGCACCAAGATCCCTCGGGCATAAGCATCAGCCCAGAGTGGAACGTACAATGCGCTAGGGAAGTTGGAAGCAATAATGTAATCATGACCACTCCGGAGAGGGGTATTAATAGCTCCAACGCCATGAAAGGTTGCAAAAAGTGCTGTCGGTTAAATCTGCCTCCGGATTCCGTTCTGGTTACTTTTCTTTCCGAAACGTCGATTCATGGAGTAAAGTATATTGCCCAAGAAAATCGACACTGGAGTGAAAGGTATGGCGAGGCGAGGTTCAATCCTCTCAATTGCTTTCCTATTTTGTTCATCTTAATACTAAAATTTAAAAATTTAGGATTTTACAAAATATTATATCATTTCAGGCTATTTTGGCTGGTGGCATTCCTGCTGGGTCTCCTATCCTCGGCTTATCTCATCCACGGAGTTTGGGACCGCTACCAACAAGCCCCCGTGATAATCACATTTGATGTAAATGCGATGGACACAGCCACAATTCCGTTTCCGGCTGTGACAATCTGTAACAACAACAAGGTTAAAATGAGTAATTTACTGGGTTTAGTATGATACTCTTTCGTGTTGTACAATTAAAATATGTAGGTCTTTTCCGTTTTGGCGTTTTACGGGTAGATTTCAAAACGGCTGGTCGATGAATTGGCAATGTATGAATGAATCTTATTTACTCAACTTTCTCTCCAAAGCAGTAGTACAAGCATGTAAATAAGTAGCTGCGCATAATTAGCTCTGATTTTGCTTGAATTTGTGCAGGACACTCAAGGATAGCAGCCCATCGGACCCTACATATATTGAGACACAAAAAAACTTGCGTTCGTGAGGTTGGATTTTTTGAACTTATTGATTAAATATTATAAGTATGTTGTTTCCGTTGGAATCTGAAGCATTGAATTTTAGGATGTAGGACACGGAAACATGCTACCTTGAGTAAATTTGTAATAATTTGAATTTACATTAATGGCTCATTTTATTGGTTACCCTTGCCAAAAACTAGTTTCTTCTGCCATAATAACTCATTGGTGACGGAGGAAGGTCTCCTCCGTGGAAAACGGGTGGAGGACGTTATTGGCTTTCTCATTAACGTAAAACTGATTTTGAGGAACTTGCTATAGCCAAGGTTCAAGGTGGTAACAAGTTCAAGAAAACGCATTTAAACTGTTTTTCTGTTGATAGAATACGGATCCATGTGACGCAATGCTAAGGAATTGCAAGTTTGGAGATTTTTATGAGGATTGTTCGTCCATTTTCAAACCAATAATAACGGATGTCGGAAAATGTAAAATGGAAATTCAAGAATCAGTACAAGAATCTAAAATTTTAGCAGGTTAATAATTACCGGATATAACGTTTGCTTGTAGGCTGCACCTTCAACATGATTCCCCTTGCTCTACTTTTCGAAAGGAAGTAAGTTCAATCTATTTCAACGCTGTTCCTTCTGCAGCCGTATGTCAACGTCGTATTTACATTATTTTTATTTGAGTAATTTTCAATAGTCATCAACCAGACAAGGGAAACATTGATCCAAAAGAAGATATTAACAGCGACCCAATTGGCGAACTTGTCGAAAGTGAATATTTCACTAAGCCAGTCAATGTAAATTTGTGGTCAGAATGGAAACCAGAACATCAGATAACGCCAGGAAAACTCAATGGATTATCAATTTTAATGGAATCGAAATTGGGTAGTAGTAATTATGCTCCATTAAACTTGTTCCCACGTTGTTTTTGATTTTCTAATAAATTTGTGTCCTAGAGGACTATTACTGTCCCGACACAGATCTCGAAGGATTTCACCTCACTCTTCATTCTCCTTTTGAAAGGCCGGACATGGGGGTCTCGTCAGCAATCCCTCTGGGTAAACAAACACTCATCGCGATTAATCCTGACGTCACCAAAGCGGACCTGGACATTCGTGATTTTCCACAGGTACAGTGTTTTAAAGTAAAATTAACGGGCATTTTAAATAACACTGGTCACTAATACACCTGTACACCCCAAATCCAACTTGATTATCGGGTAAATCGAGATACTTTCAAACCTCCACCCTGTTGAATTAGTGTACCTGTACCCTTCTACCTGTTGACACTAGTTTTTGATGTTGTAGCAAACGAGAAAGTGCTACCTGGGAAACGAGAAAAAACTGAAATATCACACAGCATACACAGGTTAGACATAGAATGTATTAGCTTATTCTGGTACTTATTTTGATTGTAGGTGTAACTTGCGCATTTATTTCTCACAGAAAGAAACTGTTTTGCTGAATGCGTTGCTGACTACTACGCAAAAGAATGTGGGTGCACAGATTACCACATCCCAAGTGCGTTACAAGCCTAGACATTTGAAATTTAATCCGGTTATATAATCAAACAATTATGTAAAGGGTGCCCGAATACGATTGAATTTTAGACTATCATCCGGAGCACAAGGGAAAACAAGTTTGTTTTCTCGACATTTCCTCGAACAGCACCATGTGCGTTGTGGATTTGAATGAAAATGGTAAGCATTAGCATGTTCTATTTACAACAAGTTTAGCACTCATCACATATTTTTTACTATTAGAGACAGTGTCTGGTGCAACATGCAATGAATGTGACCCATTGTGTGATGAAATCAAGTACAATCAACATATCTCACAGGCCAATCTCCTATCATCAAGCAAATTATTGCAAGAAGGCTTAACAATGTTTAGAAATAAAG
>JAANSN010005521.1:0-12281 GCA_036850665.1 Dicranocentrus wangi
TCCGACTTGGATCAGGGGCCGCAGTTTCGCTAGAGAAAACTTGACACAGTCCATGGGCATTTCCAGGCGAAGGCTAAATACAAATACCGAGTGGATAGTCAAAGGAAATCATCCGTACAAGTTGGGTGTGCTGATCGGACTGGACGACTGCTTAAATCAGCATAGCATCTTGCATCAAGATGTAATGGAGGCGTTGCCCAGTATTGACATCCTTTTCATCAGTTTCAGATTCGGGTTTTTTCACTCATCCTGGACAAACTTGACCTTGGATGGAGACATTGCTGGGAATCTGGATAGGATGCAACTTGCGAATTTGAGGAAATGTGAGAATGTGGTGTGGGGGAGGAAGGCCAAGGTGGAAATTGTGCCTTCGGTTACCTGCAGCAAAAGTTCGGAAGGAGGGAATTATCATAGTAAACAGGAAGGCGCATACAACTTGATCTCGTGCTGGAAGCTAATGAACAATTGGGCGAAAGAGCAGGATCGGCGGGTGGTCATGCATTCTTCATGGGAGTTGTGGATGAGTGAAACAAGACCAACAACTTTTAACCACACACGACGACATTATTGGCGTGGCAGACGGAATCGCACTACTACGAGTACTACGCCGGAACCCACACCTTTAAACCTCAATTAGTTTTCTAGTCAAGCTCAGGAGGTGTCATTTCTCCAAGTATTTTAAGCTAATTTATTGGGCAAATCTTCATTTCTAAATTATTTTATTTTATTTTATTTATTTAAGTTATTTGCAAGAAGTGCTTAGAATGGTGACGTGTGTGCGTGCCGTGCGCAATGAATGTGATATGATTGACACGTTTTTAGCAACTGTACATCCGCTTCAACTTGTCAATATCTGTTTGCTGAAGGTCCTCAGTTTGACCCATTTCTTGACCGTTCTATATTAAAGTTATAGAAAATTATATGGACTGAAATGGACCGGAGATATTTGATTTTAATCCGTTGTTTCAAAGGCATTTCTTTGTCTTATTACTTTTGCCACGATTGTAGGTTGTCCATTTTTAGTAAAGTCGTCATTCCTGTAGTGCATTATACTTCGAAGGTTGTAAGGCACATCAAAAGTGCTCGTGTCGTCCCTCTTGTCGAAATTGTGCTGTTGTTCTGAATCACATAAAAAGCAGGTGCGGAGTTATCACAAAAGAGGTTTTACCTGAGAATACAAGGANGTGTCGTCCCTCTTGTCGAAATTGTGCTGTTGTTCTGAATCACATAAAAAGCAGGTGCGGAGTTATCACAAAAGAGGTTTTACCTGAGAATACAAGGACGGAATACGCATAATAATATTGTACATAATTTTACCTGGACGAATATTCTCCCAAAGGATGGTCACATGGTCGTCCCGATCAGGTCTGTTTTGCTCGTGATGAAATCCCAGTGCATGAACCATTTCGTGAATTATCGTTCCGACACCCATGCAGTACGGGAGTTGCAACGACATTTCCTGTCGATTCCCCAACTTTCCAATCCACGACCAACAGCCGTTAGCATTCCGAACGTGAATATAGTCTCCCGAGGCAGGTTGGGGAGAACCGTAAGGGTAAATGGAGTACTGGACACAGTTCGGAAGGGCGTCCATAAGAATCCTCATTGCGTGACTGATTCGAGCATGGTCCGCTTCACCTGCAAAAAGGAAAAACAATCTGCCTGTAGGCAAGTGACCTGCACATTGAACTTTGATTGGATTAAAAAGGTAATATATTATAACTGTAGACAGGATCCACATAAACGCGAAAATTGTGCCACCGATATCTCGGATCAATCAGTCCATTTTTGCTTGTTACAGCCTCACCCACCTCCACGGTGGTACAGGCTAGGCCCAAACGACTTGTTCATATGTGATAAGTCGTATTCCAGTACTGTAGAAAATCACAAAGAATTTGTTTTGCAAATAACTGACAACTTTAAATAAGAACTTTAAATAACTGAATTACAAAATTGTACATTCATTTTTGTCTTGGAGTTGAGGTGGCCCCGGTTCCACCTCACAAGTTGCAAGTTGGGGAAGTAAAAGTGCAAAAATAACTAAATAAATGGAAATATAGATACAAATAACCCAACGTTTCCTGATCATATTTAGTCTAGAACTTGGGAAATATTCAGAGTAAGTGGAAACAAAAATGTGTTCCATGCTTCAGCTCTTGATTCACACTTTCAACCTCACCGAGTTTTCCCTGTATTTTATATTCAATTCTCAGTCTCCAGCAGCCAGACAAAAGGAAGGTTATACAGGCACTTATCAAAGTACCAAATCAAAGACAGGAAGTGATGCATGCAACGCGGCGACTCATTATGTTCTTTGTTTAGTTAGGTTTGGCATTTGGCATCTAGTAACTAATGTTGTAAGTTCAACTTATCGCGAATTTCCAATGCTCGAGTGAGTCTCCGTATGAAAAACTAGTGTAACATGAAAGATGTTTAACGGAGATTGCAGTAATGCAATGCAAGCCAATAATAAGGTCAAAGGCAAATTTGACGTGCTTTTTAAATTTTCCAGATTGATTGCGCACGCGCCATATGCGTTTTATGTGTATCCCAGCCATATTTATTTCAACCCGAGCATTTGCACAACGAAAGTCAGATTTTAATGCGTCAACTAAAACATAATTTACGAGCGTGTAAAGAGCATCTTGATTAATACGGAAATGAATGCGTGTAAGACTTATCGTTACAGATAAGAAAACAATGACAAGATAATCCCATCCCATCAAGTCCGATCCTTTTCATGAGAAATATCATAAAGTTGCCCACATTTTAGACCAGAGTCATCAGTATGGGGTTTTCGCCTCGTCCTCAGTATAACTTCGATGCACATGCCTCACTCTTGTAGCTAATCTGACGGAGGGATTCAGCTCATTCGGCATTATAGTGCAGCTCACAAGCAGATCTGCTTTTGACTGTCGACGTTCCAGATTATATTGATCGTCCGACTCACCTTCATCTCATCTCAACTCAACACTTTAGCCATTCAGCCATGTGGAATGTGCATGTGGAATAAAAGTCCTCTTTGAAAGCATAATGTTATGGAGTCGTTATAAAACATGATTGTACTTTCATTATGGCATATTTTAAAACACGGATGATACAATAGAACAATGATACAACATCATATAAGACCTCCTTTGATAATACTAATAATACTAATAAACTAATAAGTATTACTTTGATGAGTTTTTGCAGTTGGAGGGATTATGAATATTTTAATATTGCGCTGTTTCATAACAATACCCATAAAATATAAGCATACTATCAGCAACATTCCATTTTTATTTCGACTATTGATTTTTATAAAAACCCTTTATTTCGAATATTAGGTATATTTCTAACTCTACATGCATAATATGCATAATATGATAAATAACAATGAGAGAGTATAGGTAAGTGATCCACCAATTCCGTCAAAAAATGTCCATCCTATACCTAATTTCCAGGCTGAAGACTTGGAGACTCTCCTTCTCCAATTCGTTTTATACAAAGACCTTAATAAGAAAAATACATGGGAAAATTTCGTTGCTAAAGGACACCCAGGTTTCTTGGCATGCTTTCTACAGTCACAGAATGGTTTCATCTATTTATTTTCCAACATCTTTGGTTTTATACGTTTAGAAAAAATATATTAGATTCATAAATTGATAATACATATAATATGAAAATACGAACGTATTTAATGATGTTGTGCTGCATACTAAAGTATAGAATGAGGCTGATTGAAACGTAACCCATAAGCCTGTGTCGTGAATAGAGGCATTCGTGCACGTAATAATAATCCTTCTTTCTAAATTAGATGTTTTTGGCTTTATTCACCTACCACCATCGCAGTTGCCATTGATCAAGCCATGGGGTTCTTTCGGCTTTCGACACAGCATTGCCGTCGGCAAAGACAAACGTTTGCAACCTTCTGGAACATGGAGCAGATCCAAAATCCACTTATACTTTACGATTGTTTACGTTAGTGGTCTTGTGTGGTGTAACTTTACCCTGCATGTTTTCCCAGTATTTTCCCAATTAGTTTTCAAGGACATTTTTTTCTCTTTCAACAGGATTCTTCACTCTGCTCCTTAATCAAACAGTTCAGCGTTCAGCAATGATGATCTGCACTTCTACATAGCATAGTATTTTAGCCGCAGCTAAATGTCAAGTCCTTTGCATTCTCGATGCATCACTCATTCGGGCAACAACAGTTAGAAGACTAGAAAACTAAAAGTAAAAGTAATCGAAAAATATGAGTCTCATCAAACTTCCATTTTTAACCTCTTCGTTGGTCACTTTTCTTCTGCTGTGGTCAAACAGCGTGTCCTGCATTGACGAAGAAGCTGCAAAGGAGCAGCCATGCTTTGAAATAACGAAAACTGTTCCACTCGACCCTAATGGAGTAATATATATAACTGAATATTAAGTACGTAAATCAGTGATTATACATGCCAGGATTAATTTAATCATATTTCCAATCTTTTAGATGATGTCAGCAACTAAAATTTACTACCCGCTAATGAGTCGACTGGACCTGTATCGCAACGCCCAACAATTACTGGACAAGGATTGGCAAGACATCAATGAAGCCGAAATCTACTACGACGGTTGCATGGAATTCACATTTGACGAGAGCGGTTCCTATTCAATAGGCCATGGGTTCCACGGACGGATGTCAAAACTTGCTATGCGTCCCCTTAGCGCTGACTGGTCCGTATCGGAGTACGGTCCCAAGGGCGGTTCCGGAGGTGGGTAACAAATTAATCACTTAACTATCCTGTATAGGCATGTAGGGTGGGGATTCATTTACTTACGGTCTTAAACGAAAAATCTTTTTTAGGAGATAGCGGAGTATGCTACATAACACTAACGGATAACACCACATTTGTGTTCTCTGCGTGTTGTGCAAATGATAATCAAATGCTTTGGGGGGTTGGCACAACCGTCAAGGCCTTACCAAAGAAAACGGTCCAATTGATTCGCGATCATGCTCTCTCCTTGGGATTCAAGAAGGAGTATTTTGCAGAGTTGCGGTATGACTCCTGCGAGTCCGCTAACGTCAACGCTGAGGTTCCTCCCGCTGACAAGCAAAAAAAGTGCTCCAAACAAAAAACCAAAGAGAATGATATTGAGTAGTTAACTTGCATTTTGCATTTTTAATCGATTTTTAAACGTATGTTGGTGATAAATAATATCTGTTTTCTTTTTCTCAAGTGTGTATTGAATTGAAAAATTGTAAGTCTTTAGCTTTGGTTTATAAAACACATGGATTATTAGTAATAAACAACATAATAAGTTGTAATAAAATATGACGTTTGCTATCATCTTGAAGTTGTGGCATCATCACATCACATCACTAAAACGTGAACAATTTTATGGGAAACTGAACGGGACGGATCATTGGGAGGGGTTAACTGACGATGAGAGCTTCCTAGTTACCATATCTCATACTAATGTCCACGTCAACAAATCGTCCCGTGCAGTGCAATTCAAGTTAATTTCCCTTGGAACAACCTTCATCAGCAGTCCGTTTCGTAATCCGTTCATTCGTATCTGTAGCAGATCTGTAGCGAAGGTAAAAAAAAGTAAAAAAATTACGTTCAATTAACGTAAGAGCGTTTTATTTTAATTGAAGCCAATATTTTGTGTATGCGAGCGTATAGTGAAATGTGCAGCAGTGCATCGACTGCTTCAGTATATAGTTTCAGCTCCAGCGCAACACGGTTCATCTCGCGGAGAAAAATTTTCAAAGTTCCAAGAAGTGCAAAGCACCAAACATCTATCATGGCATACATGAACCGGTATTCGTTCCAGGCAACTCCAGAACGTCGCCTCTTCGGCCTTTGGCACTTGAAGCAATGCACCAAGGCTTTTTTCGGGATCGGGATTCTCACACTTGTGCTCCTGTCAAGTGTCAATGTGCATCTTAAACATTGGATCACGCTTCCCGGAGATGCCACTGCCGCCAATGCTCCCAGCCCTCTTACCAATATTGCCAAACTTGGAACCAGATCTACCAGCCAGCTATCTTCAATCCCATTCATACAAGAGGACACTGAAAGCCACGGAGAAAACCTGGAACTACAACAGTTTCCAGAAGTCTCATCCCCCTATTGTGCCCTTCCTGTGACGGTCTTTGGAGAGGGAAAGTTTGTGTGTGGACTTAGGACCCTGAACACCCTCAAGCCATGCGTCATCTATACCGTCACCGATGATTTGGGTGGATCGGGTGGGCTCCAGTTTGCTCAAACCCTGTACTTTCGAACCGTGTGCACCATTTTCATATTTTATGAAGCACGAGGAGACAGTCCGTGGGAGGAAGATGTTTCGCCGCATGGCTATGGTGCTGTCATTCTTCAGGCACTTGGGAAGCGGGAGCGGGAGACCATTTCCTTGGAGTCGCTAATGAAGCGGTACAATCACACCTGTATTGACATCCTAAACGTCGAGCTGAAAGGGCGATTTGGACATTTCGTGTGGAAAGAAATACTATCGAAACCCTCCATTTCCATTGGGCAGCTCCTAGTGAAAGGCAACGTATCCCAAGATGACCAAGTAGGGCTTCAAGAAAACATGGGAAGCAAAGGACTGGACATGTTCCACAGAGGTGTCAAAGGGCGACAGCTGGAACTAGTGTTTTTTAAGGTTAGTAGCCAATTCCACATAGTCAAACATCCGTATCAACTGGGGTATTCATTTAATAATTTTATTTATTTTCATTGTCAGGCTCCAGTGCCAGTGGTGCCAGTGAAGGAAAGGAAGATTGTTATCGGGACGACAAATTGCGAATTCGGTATTAAGCTTGTAAAGAATATTAATAGAGGTTCGAGGAAGAAAATGATCTCGCTTCCCTCCAACCAGAGCACAGAGATGACTCTAACAATGATCAAATCAGTCCTGATGTCCAAACAACTTTATAACGTGTCATCTCCAATGGAATTCCATATTGTGCTTTTGCAAGCTTCTGGGGTTCGGAGTTTTCGTCGGGATGTTAGTGCCACATATAGTTAAAAACACTCTTGCTAATTGTGAGTTTTAAATAAATAAGTTTTAACTGCAAGTTAACAGCACATGATTGTGTCACTTTATCTTTTTCAGCTTTTAAATCGCTTGGGTCCATTTCTCCGAATGGCAAACGTGAGGAGTGAAGACATCTTTTTGTACTCAGCTTTACAATTAATCCCTCCCCACCTCCACCAACAAATGGTTTATAACTTGAAGTGTCATTTTGTTCGGGTATTCTTCCCTGTAAGTTAAGTTTTATGGTTTTTGTCAGTGTTTCATTCAACAACTTTCAACTTTAGTGGGTATTTGATTTCTTTCGCAGCGAGCCCTTCCCCAAGTGGATTCCATTGTCTACTTCGACACGGACTTCTTAATCACAGGAAATATTTCCCGATACTGGGACCACTTCTCCAACATGAGCACGACTCAAGCTATTGGGATCGCTCCAAATAATGAGCCGAATGGCAGGGCCTATGCTCGACTGGAAATAGATCATTTTGCAGGTATTCTATGAATACATATATTTCTGTTTCCAAAATGTTTGAAATGTTGATTAGCATTAACTACTACTCAATTATTTTTGTTTGAATCACTCTTACGTGAAGGTATTCCCTATGTTCAGCCACGAGGTGTGAATAGTGGTCTGCTGCTTATGAATTTAACGAGGTTACGGAGTGCTCGGGTGGACCAAGCCCTACTTGACATTTATTTCAATTACTCGTCCAAATTCGCATACATTTCCCATCAACAACTCGAGCCCAAACCTCCCATGAGCAAAAAACTATTTTATGGTAAATGTAAAGTGCCAATAATAGTGCTGCTAATCAAATAATACATTTTATTTCTGTTCTTGTCGGCCTCGTCTTAATTTCTAAAACCTGCATTCTATTTCATCAGTTATGAGCGGGCTGCTTCGTGATCTTACAAAAGTAAGTTATAATATTATATTGTAAAGTCATTGTCATTGTCCTGGAGGAGATATGAAGTTAAGGTGCTGTATTTATGGTTCAATTTAAGATCAAGGTTAAACCCAAGAGGGAAAGAAGATTTCCGCTAAGTGACCAAAGCCTGCTCAATATATTTCTCCATGATCACCCCGAACTGATGTACCGCATCCCTTGCCAGTTCAACTTTATGCATTTGCATTGCGACCGAGGACTAACTTGCAAGCAAGTTCTGGAGGATGCGGACGGGGTGATGGGGATTCATGGTGCTGGCTCTTCATTTATGATAACTACGAAGGGGATACCGCGCACCTTTCAGCGCACTTACCTCGCGTATTCAAAGGTACTTGAAAGAAAGGTAATTGAATTAGCCGTGTAGTCACTTAATTTAAGATCAAGGTTAAACCCAAGAGGGAAAGAAGATTTCCGCTAAGTGACCAAAGCCTACTCAATATATTTCTCCATGATCACCCTGCACTGATGTACCGCATCCCTTGCCCGTTCAACTTTATGCATTTGCATTGCGACCGAGGACTAACTTGCAAGCAAGTTCTGGAGGATGCGGACGGGGTGATGGGGATTCATGGTGCTGGGTCTTCATTTATGATAACTACGAAGGGAATACCGCGCACCTTTCAGCGCACTTACCTCGCGTATTCAAAGGTAATTGAATTAGCCGTGTAGTCACTTTACAGCATTTACAACAAGTGGTTTTCATTTCTTTATTTCCAGTTTGACATTGCCAAACAGAATGTTTGGGCGGACTTGATGGTACCATTTGACATTGCCAAACAGAATGTTTGGGTGGACTTGATGGTACCCATCTTAACTTCTTTCAGAGGTCCTTCCAAAAGTTCAAAGTGTTACGGAGGAGTTTTGAGTGATATTTTGTTTAAAAGATTTTCCTCGGAGAGAGTTCAAATCCCATTTACCCCCCGTCGGAATAGGAGATTGTGAGATTTATAAGTAATCTTTAGGGGTGTCATTTTTGTAGGAATTATAATTATAATATAAATCGTGACGAATCAAAATCTATTTATTAAATGTGGTTCTGTTAAAAATCGTTAAATGTCTGTTATTGTCAACTTGATTTTATAGTTAGGTGCTTAATTCTGCTTTTACTTCACTCCACACCTCAAGATCTCACTCACAGTAGTCCTGCCTGACTTGCACACTATATTTTGTTCTGTTCTGTCTGACTGAAGGACTGATTGTGAGATCTTTATATTATATTGCTGCATGCATGCACTAAAAATTCCTTGGGCCAGGGTTTCCCTTTCCTTGTAACTAGGTAGTTGTAATCTTGTAATTGCAACTTGCGACATATCTGCCTGTAACGTAACGTACCTACCTACATACATACCTGTAGCATGCTACTCTGGTCTGGTACCCTTCTTGGAAAGTTGACATTTTCCGAAACTGTTATTTTAACGTCGTTCTAGTTATTTTGTGGTACATGAATGTAGCAGGAAATGAACTGCAAAGGTGGTCTAAATAAACTCAAACTCTCGTGTTATATAATTAATAATAATTATTCAGTCATTATTTTTAGTTTTCTAGTTGTTTCGGAATTCGGAGGAAATAACAAGAATTTTTGTTGTAAAAATAGGGGAAAGCGGAGAAAGCACGACAGGGTTATCACTGATATCAGCCATCAGCAGATCATCATCATGAAGTCGTCTCTGGATATTCTACCTTGGGAGGTAATAAATAATACAAAAGTTTTGTAACGTTATATTGATTGTTTTAGTAACTAATTAAAATGGGTTAGGCTATCTGATTATTTGTATTTAACCTAAGTCATATAAGTAGTAATTTCTAGTTATTAATTGTAAAGTAAGAAGTAGGAAGAAATGAAGAAATTTGTAGTGTATTATATCTTTGTTAGGCATGGCTCGAAGTTTTCGACCGCGTTCGAAAGCCCACCGACCTCGAAAACTGCTGGAGATCGTGCGCATCATGGAATTCGATGTTGCAAAATAGGCGACAAATCTTTCTATTCGATAAGGTATGCCTGTTTTTGTGGTTCGTCTTGTACAATTGCCACCACATCAACAGTTCCTTCATATTATGTGACATTTGGAACAAAAGGATTATATTGTCAATGGTTTTACAGGTGTTGCCACTCTTGGTCAAAAACTGCCGTGTCAATCAGGCGGACGTATTAAATTGTCGCAATGTCTGCAAAATGTGGAGGGGGTCTGTGGACAACTACCTTCAAGGTCATCAGTCCCATTTCAAGGATGAGCAGCGGTTCATTAACTGCGATGAGAATTTCATGAAAGAAATATTTTCTGGTGACGCGTTGGACGAACGGGATCGGAGAACGAAATACCCACATCTTTTGTATAATTTCTTATCTAGAGAAAAACTGGAAGAGTTTATGGAGCGTTGGGAGCTAATTGAAGAAGTCGGAGCAGAAGGCAGCAGCATTAGCAGCAATCCTTTCATGACCAGATGCATCGACATTGAAGACTGTGTGTGGCATGAACCAGATCCACCTCACCCCCGGCAGCCACCCAATGACGAACTGTGGAAATATGTAAATGATTGTTTCCTTCCCAAATTTGGACAACACATTCACTGCTTTCAAATTCGGTTTTACGAGTTAAAGACTGTGTGTGGCATGAACCGGATCCACCTCACCCCCGGCAGCCACCCAATGACGAACTGTGGAAATATGTAAATGATTGTTTCCTTCCCAAATTCGGACAACACATTCACTGCTTTCAAATTCGATTTTACGAGTTCAGTGCCACCGATTTGTGCAAGTTGGCTCGCGTGGTGGTACAGTGCCTTCATCACTTGCCCAAATTGAAATCCCTGACGGTTGAAGTGAATACTGGCAATTTTAGTGGAACGAAGTTGGACGAACTGTACGAATATTGTCAGAATGTCGGTGGTCAGCCACCTCAGGATTTTACCCAGGTGAGCACTTTAAGGGCCCATGATATTCCAGCACCCCTCCTAAATCTCTTGGTGGGCTGGTTCACGAAACTGCAGAAACTGGATGTGCGCACGCGCTTCAAGCAAGATTTTGGCAAAATGGACCACCTTGAATTTCGAAATTGGAAGCACGCCAGCCTTATTGATTTATATGCAGAATTCCTGAATTCTGACCACTTGTTGAACCTACATGCTGTGTCCTTTCCACTACGACGCCTTAATCTGGTGATCTTTGTAGACTTCTTGAATGACTGGGCGGTTATTGCGAATGTCGTCAATCACTTTGGACAGACTCTTCGTGAACTGGACTTGCAGTTTGGATGGGAAGTTGAAAACGAGATCACAAAAGTGGCAGAGGAGGATATCCGGCTCAATCTACCCTTCTTGGAGGACCTGAGCATTTCCACCGGTGGAAAGTACTATCCAAAGAGTTTCGACTTTATGTTGCCCCTGGTCTCGTTGAAAACTTTGATGATTCGCAGATTATACGTTAGCTACGCCAATTTCAGCAGCTTTATACCAAAGGGGAAAACTAAAATTCAAATTGCTGCTTACGAACATCGCATGTACGCCTCGAATGTGTGGGAGATGCTGCCAAAGTTGAAGACTGTCACAATCAAATCGCAGCGTCCAAATTGGTATTGGTTCTCCAGACCTTCCGTGTGTCATTACAAGAGGGAGAAATACGAGCTTTACAAGTCAAAAGGAGTGTTGAAGGCGAGGGCCAGGAATTTGAAAGCGGGAAACGCCCTTCTGGTCTCTGCTCTGTTGTACTGGCTTTGGCTCGTTGTTAGTGGTGAGTGGTCGTTGACGGAGTTTAAGACTTGGTTATTCTTGTACTTTCTAGTTGGATATTTTTGCAGGTGGCGTTTGTCTTGAAGCAGACAATTGTATTTCAGAATGTAAATAGCTTAAATACATATACCTACTATAATAAATCATCAAATAAAACAGATTATTAAAATAATATTACACTCAGCAATTATGCCCACACCGTTTTATATATTTAATAAAGTCTAATTAATTCTAATAATGTCGAATTCCGTTGTATACTACAATAAGTTTATATATCAAAAGACACAGTTTCATTATATGATCAAAATATTAAGCTTAATTTTAAAGTTAAATCCGTCGCTTCCATGTTTAACAGTTATACATCCTCTTTATCTTGTCAATATCTGTCTGCTCCAGTTCTCCCCGAGACCCAACTTCACCTCCGTTCTGAAATGTAAGCAACATAATATACACTTTCGACTTCGATTCCCTCCGCATGGTCAATATTAATTATATATCTTATTTACTCACATTTGCTACTATTGTTGGTTGGCCATTACTTGTAAAATCCCTTGCTCCATAGTGCATGATGCTACGAAGGTTATAAGAAACATTGAAGGTGCTTGT